>JACGTP010000026.1:1131082-1241237 GCA_023678845.1 Mischocyttarus mexicanus | reverse complement strand
TATCAGAAGTGGAACGAAGTATCAAATTAAGTTTACAGATCAGTTTCGTTCAAATGTCCCGTTTCAGTATATTTCTTATAAACCTTTATTCTTTTCCGTCCAATGAAAGCAAAAAAGGGAAATCACAAAGGAAGAGAAGAGAAGAAAGGGACTTTCACGAGGTTCGAAAAAAATTCAAGACGAAAATATGCAAAAATCGATGAATTAAGATAAATAAAATTACTGTTTGTTTAAGGTGTTTGTATAATTCTTTGAGATACAGAAAAAGATAAGGGAGGGAGAACGGAAGGAACTTTCACGTGTTTCTAAAAAAAGAATTAAGGAAAGAAATATGCAAATATCGAAGAATAATGATAAATAAAATTAACCGTTACTAACCAATTGTTTGAAAATTATACGATTCTACTTTAGATAGAATTATGTAACTTTGATGATCAAAGATAATTTTATTTTCACGTTCAAATTATCGATGTTATAAAACACATTATAGCTGTAATTTTCAAGCCTATAATATATATATATTTCTATCTAAATTTATACTAATGAGGCTTAATATAATACTCAGTAGTATAATTTATAAAAAGTTCGATATAACTGTACCATTAAACCATCGCATTGAAACGCCATTATAATGATTTATTTCATATATAATATTCTTACACACTCCTTTGGAGAAATTCTTCTCAACGTGTTCGATAATATTATTCGTATTCGTATACAATGAAAGATCATATTATATTGTTGAATATTTCTCGAAACGTTTTCGTGAGGTTTAATATTGCATAGGATGAGAAACGATTCCGCATTCTTTATTTTAATACAGGAATGAAAATTTCTACGAATGAAAGATTTCTCATCGAAATGAATTCTTTCTCTCTCTTTCTCTCAAATTATGAAGATAAAAATACGAACAAGTTTTCTTGTTTATTTATAGACGTACCGATGATACCTTCATTTACAAACATACATACATATATACATACATACGTGCATATATACAAACATATGTGTGCATTTAAGTTGGACATAATAAAATAAAGTAATCGCAAGTACTTCCTGCCTTCGAGAGAGCCGACAAACACTCGCCATTCGTATTTCCAATATTCGGTCGTTGGGAACGTAGAATATCAGAGGTTAGGCTAGAATGCAATGAGTAGAAACGACATCGATTACGACATCCTATCGAGTCTCTTGTGTATGTCAGAAAGTTGCTGTACTATATAATGTATAATCCAACGCGACTTTTTTACGATATACCGTTAAACATTAAACAAGAAACCTGAAATTCCTAGACCATGTTTCCGTTTCATTATGCTCTTAACCCGACTAGTTTCACCCTAAGTTACTTTTCGAAAATGCAAAATATAATTATCGACTAAACAAGATGCAATTATTTTCTACATATCCGCCTTTGTCGTTAAACTATCCTGACACCAGGTATTCAATGAAAAACTAAAAGTAAATGGTTCGATCGTATAATTACTATGCATCGATACGTCGATACGTCGATCTTTCTTATTCATTTTTATATATTTTTTTTCATTTCATCGAGATAGAGAAGTCAAAATTATTAAGTATAGGTAGGTATTAAATGATTTTTTTGCTTTAAAAAGATATTATTTAAATTCTTACGTCCTTTAACTCGATTCCATACGATTTCCTTTCTATTCGCGTTATTAAAAGTGTACACCAATCATATTATTTCTTTTAGAAGAATCATTCTTTTTGTTTTTCAATAAAATAATCTATCATACTTATATATACCAAATAATAATTTTTCTTTATATGTTTCACAGGTGAAACGTTAGATCAATCGGCATCTTCGTCCTTCTGGAGTTCGGCCAAAACTCAAAGTATATTTCCAACTGACACGACGGATTTCTTTTCCTCCGGAAGTGGTATACTTCAAGGTACACCATCGAGTACTTTCAGAAGCGGATTCGGTGGAATAGATAATTTGGGTAGTCGTGGTGCTACGGTAAGACCACCAAGAACAAGACCTTTAGATTATAGTGAAAGAGCAACCGCGGAATTACGAAGAAATCCTTCACTTTCGTCTCCGGACGAGTGTGCTCGTGCTTGTCGTGAAAATGAACCACCTAGGATATGTTACTATCATTTCACTCTCGAATACTATACCGTACTTGGCGCGTGAGTATCATCATTTTATTATTTTTTGTGTGTGTAAAAGAGCGGAATAAAATATACCATCGTTTCTACCGATTTTGGAGAGAAACCAAAAAAAAAAAAATAGGAAACCTTCAACTTGAACTAAAAGTTTAAAATTATTTGCAGCGCTTGTCAAATATGCACTCCTAACGCAACGAATGTTGTTTGGAGCGAGTGTCAGTGCGTTTTAGCCGATGGTGTTGAACGTGGTATATTAACAACCAACAGAATGGTACCAGGACCAAGTATACAAGTTTGTCAAGGTGACAAAGTAGTCATCGACGTTGAAAATCATATGGAAGGTATGGAAGTTACTCTCCATTGGCATGGTATCTTCCAAAAGGGTTCTCAATATTACGACGGTGTACCATATGTTACTCAATGTCCTATAGAAGCTGGTAGCACGTTCAGGTAATTTAGTATTATCGGAGATTATGTTTATCGATTTTCGCGATAGATCGTAATTATGTTTATTATTGTCAAGATTTAAAATTAGTCTTGTCTTATGATTGTGAAGGTATCAATGGACAGCTGGCAACGAAGGTACGCATTTCTGGCATGCTCATACTGGATTACAAAAAATGGATGGACTTTACGGAAGTATAGTCGTTAGGCAGCCACCCAACAAAGACCCCAACAGTAATCTCTACGATTATGATTTGACTACTCACGTGCTTTTGATGAGCGATTGGTTCCACGAATATGCCTCTGAAAGATTCCCAGGACGTTTAGCTGTTAATACTGGTCAGGCACCTGAAAGTGTTCTCATCAATGGAAAAGGACAATTTCGCGTGAGCATCAGATTCTTATATTCTCGCTCCCGTCTCCTCTTTACTTTATAGATATTAATAATATCTATATAACTTCCTTGATATATTTCAATTGCAGGATCCGAATACTGGTTTCATGACTAATACACCTCTCGAAGTTTTTACCATAACACCTGGACGCCGTTATCGTTTCCGACTTATCAATTCATTCGGATCCGTTTGTCCGGCACAAATCACGTTCGAAGGTCACGCTTTATCTGTCATTGCTACCGACGGTGAACCTGTTCAGCCTGTAAGCGTGAACACCATCATCTCATTTTCTGGTAAATTCGATACGCCTTGTCGCGGTAACATTTATTTGTTTAATTAATAATTCATTTGATAAATAATATATTTTTTCGTTCACCTAGGTGAACGTTACGACTTTGTGATTAATGCTGACCAACCGGTCGGAGCATATTGGATCCAAGTAAGAGCTTTAGGTGAATGTGGTATTCCACGTGCTCAACAGCTGGCTATATTGCGTTATGCACGTGGCCCATATCAACCAACTAATACGCCACCCACGTACGATTTTGGTCTTCCACAGGGTGTCGTAAGTACATATTGGATATTTTATATTAGAGTTTATTTCATACAGTTAACCATTAATGTATCTCTTACCAATCGTTAAGGAAATTTTATAGACAAAAATTTGTTTTTACGATTATAGGTATTGAATCCATTGGATGCCATTTGCAATCGTCCCAGAGAAGACGCTATTTGTGTTAGTCAATTGAAGAACGCTCGTCACGTCGACGAAGGTATACTTCAACAACGTCCCGATGTCAAAATATTCTTGCCATTCCGTTTTCTATTCTACAGACCGGAAGAAGTCTTCCAACCTCAAACCTACAATCGTTTCTTAGGTAAAAATGACGATTGTATATACTTTTTAAACGTATTATATTACAAATAAATATTTTTCTATGTAAGAAGAATCATTTCTAAGGAGGATTAATTCGATCGATGATTTTAGTTGCACCTACTGGAGATCATGTGATTTCACTAGTCGACGAGATATCTTTTACATTTCCACCAGCACCGTTACTTTCTCAAATCGATGACATTCCACCAGAACAATTTTGCAATGGCGATAACAGACCTGCCGATTGTGGTGCTAATTGTATGTGCACGCATCAAGTTGATATACCTCACAACGCGGTTGTCGAAGTTGTTCTCGTAGATGAAGGTAAGTTTTACCCTTTTATTAGAAATTAATAATCTTAATAAATATGACAAATTTTGAAAGACAATTAATAAATAAATGTAATAAAATTTGCCTCTTAAACAGTACAACAACCAAATTTGTCGCATCCATTCCATTTGCACGGATATGCGTTCAACGTGATCGGTATCGGTCGTTCACCCGATAAAAATGTAAAGAAGATCAATTTGAAACACGCGTTGGATCTCGATAAGAGAGGATTACTTAACAGGCAATTCACTTTGCCACCGGCCAAGGATACCATTGCAGTGCCAAACAACGGCTACGTTATTTTCAGATTCCGTGCTGATAATCCAGGTAAATATCGTTAAAAACTTTATCGTTTATTTCATTTTCACCTTCTTTTCTTATTTTTTAAAATTTATTAAAATACGTCGGATATTATATATCTTTTCTTCTTTCCAGGATATTGGCTCTTCCATTGTCACTTCCTCTTCCACATATTGATCGGTATGAATTTAGTTTTACACGTCGGTACGCACGCGGATCTTCCACCGGTACCACCGAATTTCCCTGTTTGCGGTAATCACTTGCCACCTATAACACCGCCATTACCAATAGAAACCATCTACCATTGATCGTTCGGCTAGACAAAGACAAAAAAAGAAAAAAAGAAAGAAAGAAAAAGAAAACAAAAAAGAACATTTTTTTATTGAAAACGTCCAAAGTGTAAGAGTGTTATTTGTAGTAGCATATAATTTTTTTTTTTTTTTTTAATTTTGTATAGTACGATTTCTCCAATTTTTCTCTTTGTTTAATTCGCTATATAATTGGTGGGTTATTCGGTAATTTTACGTAGTATAATTAGCCTAATATTCATGATCGATCCAAAAGACCGAATCGATCTAATCGATAATCTTACTCGAATCGTTGCGGTCTTTTAGGTTTCAAACGATCCTTCGATTTCCAAGCTCTATTATTTCGATGTTGAGCTTTGGAAATGAAGTTTTAGGTTGAATCGCTCATTTTAGAGTGGATTCATGAATGTTCCACTAACTACAATGCATTTCAATTTTTGTAAATAATTGTAGAAATAGTCATTACGTTTTAACGAGACATTAACATGGATTTAGAGCAAGGGGAATGTAGTTACTTACGGTGACACCATGAGAGTGAGAGAGAGAAAGAGTGGTTTGAAGGGGGAGAGTGTGTGGATATTAAATGGGTCATACACATCAATTCTCGATTCTCGATTCTTACGAAAGAACTACTGATGTAAATCATCGATTGATCGAGATTTCATAATTGCGCTTATTGATTAGTTAGGGGAAATAAATTCGCGCTCGCATAGTTGGTGAACTGGCGATGTATTTTTACGTATACGTGTTTTAGCGTGCTTCGCGACATTGTGTCAAAAGGTGCATTTTAAACGCCACAATATTGTTAAGCTTATGAAGGTATTTAAATTCGATCGTCTCTATAAATGTAGTAAAATTTGATCGATGAGAGAAGAAGAAGAATTGTGTGTTCGTGTTACATATGCATACGTCATGCGTATTTATTTGAAAGAGTATTTTTGTTCTTTGGATTCTATTTTTATTCCATTTTCTTTCCCTATAAATCAAATCAAATACGAATTTGTCTAATGTGGTTTTAACGGGAAGACACTCCATCAGAGAAAACGTCCATGTAATTATTTTTTCCAAGACCTTCGTGGTCACGTCGTGCGGTAAAACGATTACTATTCGTTGTACTATGCTCCATTTTTCTTCTTCTTCTTATTCGTTTTTAAAGAAAAATAAGCCAAGCTAAGATTGTTTGCAATGTCGCGAATAAAAAAGTTTGCACCATACAAACGCGATTAATAAATATAATAATAATATATTTACTTACGTGTTTATGCGCGCTCACGTAGACGATGTAACCAGAATTACATTATTAATTCACTTGTAGATAAAAATCTCTAGAGAGCCGCCTAATAAAAAAAATACGCAAGAATATTTAACACGATATTCTTAATTATAATGCTTAAAATTTATAGGATCGAACGCATATATATATTTATATATATATATTCCGTAAGATTTCTATTGTTAATGTTGACACGTCTTTTTTAAGTCAACATAAGTATGTGTCATTTTTTTAAGAGTGAAGAAAGTGTTCCTGGCAATTTATTTTTGTATCTTTTCTATTATTAACTATTTTAACCATTATTATATTTAATCTATTTCAATCTGTAAAACACACGGACGTTTAGTAGTTGAACGATTTTTTTTTTAAATTCTCTAGGAACATTTTCTTACAATTGTTGAAGATAAAATATGTAACTATAATAAATCGTTATAAATATATATTTATATATACATATATATGTATATATATATATATATATATGTATATATAAATCATGGAAGATATAGTTTTAATGAAGACTTATAAATTTTTATTATTGATTCAATAATCCTTTGTACTATATGTATAATAGCAATCTATAGAAAAAGAAAAATGAAACTCGTGTTAAATTATTAATACTTCGTTAAAAAATTGAAAGTTAAGTAAATCTAACTTTCTATTAATCTTATTCAACCTTTTCATAGGTGAGTATATTACTTTAATTTATTACAACTTATTTTTCTTATTAAAAATAATTATAAGTCGTCTAACGATATGAAAAAAAGAAACTCGTATTTATGGAAAAAATATTGTAAAGAATTAATTTCTATATAAAGTTTATTTTTTTTTTTTTGATTGATTTTTCAAGTACAAAGTATAAAATAGTTTGCTAGTAAATGTGTCATTTATCACACATCTGTTCGTACGTATTAATCCGTTACAAAATATCATTTAATATTACGACATTAATTTTTAGCATAAGTAATAACAACAGTCTGCATGCATACGTACACGTAAAAAAAAAAAAACGTTTTTACTTAGCGTATTATACCTGGTATCGGTATAAAAGTACTTATTGATACAAGATTATATTGTTCTCTATCTCGAGATATATATTTCGTTTTTGAAAAATACTAAATGCGATCAACGATCAACGATCAACGATATTGTTATACGCATTATTATGTTTCATGATATTATTTACAAAAGCATTCACTCTCGTTCGTTGCTTAATTAGAATTAATATTGCGAAAGAGATATATAATTGCTAAGTTTGACTATACCTTATGACTGTTATATTATACACATGCAACTTGCTACGAAAATGATTAGATTTTCGTAAATGATGAACTAAATTCGCAATTAAAAAAAAAAAAGAAAGAAATAGAAGAAGAAGAAGAAACTATGAAATAATATTCGTGTTAACTAAATTTTTACTTATTCTATAATTATTATCAAAAAATATCAAATAAAACAAAATTATTTGTTTTTCCCTGTCTTCAATCGTAGAGACGTTTGTAATATCGAAAATTACAAAAGAAAAGACGTACCTAGAAGTACTATGGATGAATTACCAACTATATATGATACCCTAATCTATTATAAAAGTATATTAAATGTTAATATATATATATTTTTTATATTTTCGACGTTTAAGTATCTGTTCAGCTGTCGATTTCTTCTAAAAAGTAGAAGAAAAAGAAGAAGAAGAAGAAGGGAAATTTCAATTAGAAGTGAAAATTACCAATGAACGAACATAAAACGGATCAACTATCAAAGTAATAAAATTAATTAAAATAATCGAGCATTACTTTCCAGAGTAATGAGAGCCCATATTCGAGGGTGGACCTCTGTGATGATGATGATGATGTTGCTTTTGTCCAGGACCGGAAAATCTACTACCAGGACGAGAATGTACTATAGCATAATGATCACTGTTCGTTGATATCGACCTCGTTGAATTCATCGTTGAACCACCTGAAGCGTATCCTTGTTTGCCGTTTAATGAATATCTATAATTATTATAAAAATAAAATCAATATTAATCGTTTAGTTACAATTTATTAGAGAGAATATTCTTAAACGATCCTAACGTGTCAACCGTTGAACTAATACTGCGACCTTCCGATGTATATACTCGGCAGATGTTTTCAAATGTAAACATAACGATATTCGTTTGAACGTATACTGTTTATCTTCGACCAGGACAAAGAACAATTCGTGTTGACGTACCAGTAAACACTCATTTCAAATTAAATTTATCTATCTATCTAAAAAACCATTACAAAAGCTTCTGAATTTGAATAAAATTATATCTATTCGAAAATATAACGTCAATGTGATTTTAATCTTTGACTAGGATGAATCACAACACACATTGACGTGCTCCGACATATATAAACATATTTAAAATTTAATTTATATAAAAAAAAATATTAAAGAGAAGTTTCTAAATTTTAATAAAATTATGTCCATTCGAAATTATAACGTCAATGTGATTTTAATCTTCGATCAGAATAAATCATAACATCCGTCAACGTACCGATATATAAAAACACATTTAAAATATAATTTATACAAAAAGATATTACAGAGAAGCTTCTAAATTTCAATAGAATTATGTTCATTCGAAATTATAACGTCAATGTGATTTTAACTTTTGACCAGGATGAATCACAGCATCCGTTTGACATTCTGATAAACATATTTAAATTTTAATATTCTTAGCGTGCCTATTTGAAATACTATAATATTTTCTATGCATAAGAAAGTTTAGTTTCTTCTAAAAAATCTTAAATCAATTATTTGTACGTATGTATGTACCTAATAGAAATATTGCAATAAAATTAAATGCGGTTAGCAAAGCTTAATTTATTGGAAGACACATAAGAGTGCATTAACGTTCCGTTCTGATCTTAGAAAAAAGGAAAGTATTTGCCAACACGTCGTGTTTCTCAACGTCACGATTGATTCGTTGTTACGACATAACGTCAGTCCCGTATTAAGAATTTAATTAAATCAAACCTCGACCCGTATTGAGAACCGTGCCAGCTACGGTAGGGATCGTAATCTTCGATCGATGGCTCCTTTTCGATAATGTCGGTTTGAGAACAGCTACAGGTCATCGCGGAGCATAGGAATATGTTAATGATTAGCATTATTAGGAACAATATTCCTAGTGCGACCGCCAACCACAACAACCATAATGGATGTATGCTACCCTCCTCGTAGGATGCTTGAACCACTGTGTGAAGAAAATGTTATATTTAATATTTATAACTTTGTCAATTAAGCATTAATTAACTAGGAATTTTATAGGTCAACTTTTTCTAGTATCGAACGTTGCATAAGCATCGTATCTCTACGTGGAATAATAATACTAATTGAATCTTATATGTTTTAATAAATAAAAGTAATCTATAACATGAAATAATTTTAATTTTAAGATTAATTTCAAATTAAATACGTGGTTTAAGATTTATTTATTTATTTGTTAGAAAATAACTTACTGGGTTTCTCTCCTGGATCAAGAACGTAGACGCTTGTACCGGCAAGAAGGATACCTTCTTCACCGACTACGTTTTGTCCGCTTATAGAAGAACCTCCTTTTATTCCTTCGTCCTTGTCGTCATCGCATATCGGTGTTCCGCAACTTCCTACGTACGGTTACGAATTTCAATCAATGTTTTTATTTGTACAACTAATCTCGACTCAAATTTGTAACTAATTTAATAAAGAAATAATTATCTGTTACGATTGTAATTATTTATTTGATACTATACGTAATTAAAATGATCACCCTTCGTGGATATAATAAATAAAATCAAATCTTCAATGTATTTTGTAGTTGGAACGATATTTAAATATTTGAATAAAATTTTCTTCTACGACCTAGATTCGTAACGTTAACTTCATTGGTAGGATCATTTCACGGTATAGCGCGTTAGGCTCACCTCTGCACACTGCGATGTCGCATTGAAAATGTACTTGGGGACTGTCGGAAAAGCGGAACATGGAGAACAATGTGGCATCCGCTGTGCCAGTGTTTCGATCGTATATAAATTTCGTCATGACACGCGCTTTAACGGGACATCTATAAACGAGAGAAAGAAAGAGAATATAATTTAAAGATTCTTTTAAAAAATATACATATATATTAAATTATAAGTTTGTTCAAGAGAATACTCACCCTTTATCGTCGATCAATTGTACGCTAGAATTTTTCTTGTTAAATGCAAAACAAGATTTTACCCTGATACCGTACATTCCTGCGAAACGAAATGAAGAACTCGTAAAAAGAAAATTATGCAACACATGGAAGGTTAGCCAACGACCCTTCGTTGTTGTTGACTCGGATAACATTTTAACCAGCACGACTCAAAAAGGAAAAACATATCTTTAAAAAAAGGAAACATAATGCTCACCATCAGGACGAGAAATTTCTGCTCTCAGGGTATAGTTGTGACCATAAATAGCTTCTTGCACTCTACGAGAACCATCCAATAGTCTTAAGGACACCAACGATGTTTCGTTCCTTGAAATACGTTAGGTAATGGAACTTTAATTAATTGTAACTACATCTTCGTAACATAGTATACGATATTAAATATATAATTAACGTCTAAGTATATCTATACTATATTTAACAGTAATAGATTTTTCAAATAAAGAAAAAGAAACAATAACAAATAATGCTGCATCTTAGGTCGAACTTACTTGGCATTTTTAAAACCAGCTTTGCCGCACGTGATAACATAAAATTTATCATCGGCAAGCTCGAGAGTCTTGTGTATCCTCACGGCGATAGGTACAGATCTTTCTTCCGTATTCTGTAATGTTTTAAAACAACTTCTTCGTGAAAATTATTTATCATTTACATAAAACTTAGCATGAAACTTAACCAATGATTATTATTAGACCGAAAAATAAAAGAATCTATTTTGATCTACGTTTTACGTAGAAAAGCTATATATATAAATAGGTAGATGTAGGTATGTATTAACGTTTTACATTCTTACATTGTTAACGAGTACTCCACAGTAATCCGGTGCTCCTTCTGGCGCAAGTAGGTTTATCCCAAGCGTGGCGTGCGTCGAACCATTTCCGGGTACCATACACTGAGGCCTCCGATAATCCCTGGCGTGAACCGCGCCTACGAAGCTCTGGTTGAGATTCACGCGAATCGTCATATAACCGGCTTTGCACGTCGCTGTTACCGTCGGTTGAAATTCCGTGTCCAATAATTGACCGCCGACCTATGTGCAAAAAGTATATATATATATATAGGTAGGTTGGTAGATACTTACATACTACGAGGAAATATTAGACGCACCTTTTTTCCCGTTAATTACTACGATCTACGGCTACGATAGCATGAGATCCTTTCCTACAGGATCTCACTCCCTATATATATATATTTACTATGGATACTATAGTATATAGTACTATATGGAATCTATATTACATATTTCTATGGTACTCTAAAGAGACCTCCTAGGTATTAGACTTTTTATTCTTTATTCACATGACGACTAAATCGTTATAATTGTAATATTAAATGATAAATGTATTAATTTTACTTATTTAATCTTTCTTTTTCGTTTTTACCAGCTTAGTTTGAATAAGACTCGAAAGTTGCAATTAAATCGTATATATCGAATCGTATAATCTAATCTTTCGGGTCAAGGATATAACTCGAGATGATTTAAAAGGGGGGAAACAATGTAGATGCACATTCATATATATATATGAATATTTTAGAGAACAAAGAAAAATGAAATAAATTGTATATGAATCAAGAATATTAGTAGATAAGTAAAATTATTATTCCGTTTATAAGGCAAACTGAAAAGGTATATAGTATGAAGGAAGAAAGTAGGGAGGACATTTTCTTGTTCCAATCGGCGACTTAATGGACAAGTAAAGTTAGACCGGTCTGGGCGGTAGCCAAGCCAACCCACGCTAACTTTCAATTTCATATGCCGCGTCTGAACCACTTCTACTAACTCAGATAATATAGTATTATGTTATATATGGGGTACGTATATACAAGCGAAAATCCGCGCGGATATAATACGACGAGCCAAGTTTTGCACAAGCGATCGAAAGATCTTAAGCGTGGGTGTTTTGCAAGGACACGAGCCCTAAATGTTCCCTTCGTCGTATATCAAGAGAAGGATGCGCGATCGTAAGTTAGAAAAGAATGATGGGTTCCTCTCCTTAAAAGGGGGGGAATCTGATCCTTTGAAATCGGATCCCTCGTTCTCTTTCGAATGAAACGTGACACAACGTTTAAATCGTTTTGACGATTAATTTATCTCTCTTTTTGTTATTTTCCTTTTATTTCATTTCATTTCATTTGATTTATTTTATTTATATACATTTTTGCATTTCTAATTATATATCGCAAACATGTACGTGCAAGTAAATAGCGTAACACTTTTTGAAAACGTGATAATTATTTTAATTAGAATAAGGTTTTAATTATAAATAAATTTGGACGAGTAACGTAATTATTTACTCGAATTCACGGTCACACCATGGTCCGTTCTTTAGTTAGGCCAAAAAAGGTACGCTGTACCGATTGTGGATCGGCGACGTGATGTAATCAGAATTCCTGTGGAACGCGCCATGAGTGTACGCACTTAAAATAACGCTTACAGTGACGAAGAAAAAGAGAAGAGTTAGAAAGAGAGAGGGAGAGAGAGAAAGATAGAAGTGGAATGAGAGGAAGAGAAAGGCAAACAGAAATTACGTTTGCCAATGAAAATATTTGCACGTCTATTAACCGAGCAGTAAAAGCCGAGTGAAACTGATTCCATTCCGGTTCTACGAAATTTTAGGAGAATGATTATTTCTCTAGTAAATAAATTTTCAACTTAATACGAGAAAGAGAAAGAGAGGTAAAGAGAGATAGAGAGGGAGAAACAAAATGTTTCCTCGCTAAGATTTGTGCGGATTAATTTAAACGGTTAAGTTTGATTATAATCTTTTTTTATTTTAATACACACGATTTAATTTAATATGTTTTATACGGTATTAATTATCGCGCGAATCTCGATGATTAAAGTTAGATATTATAAAAAAAGATTTATCGAATAATGAATTATAATTTTTCACGAGTATTAAACACGTGGTGAAGATAAAAGGGTAAGAAAGCGAGAACCATGATATATGTTGGAAGAATTTGTCGAAT
Organism: Mischocyttarus mexicanus; assembly: GCA_023678845.1. NCBI lineage: Eukaryota > Metazoa > Arthropoda > Insecta > Hymenoptera > Vespidae > Mischocyttarus > Mischocyttarus mexicanus. The sequence goes on along the minus strand of JACGTP010000026.1, from coordinate 1,228,003 downwards.
CACCCTATATACACGCATATCCTTCCCCCTATCTTACTTTTCATCGTTGAAAGAGAGAATTTCGCGGTATCAGAAAGTTCGATCGATGCTAACAAGAATTACGATGTGCGTCTAAGAAATAATTAGAAGTGCTGAATGTAAAGGGAAGAAAATGAGTTGGAGATAAAGATAGAATGAAAATATATATAGAAATGAACAAAGATAAAAAAATTTGAAAAAAAGTTAAAAAAGAAAAATAGGGAAGAGTATGTAAAGTTTGCATGCGTTATCCCGAAATATGTAATTTACGTGATTGGTAATAATATTGTATTAAGATTTATCTCTAGTTTTCATTTTCTTCTCTTATATCTTTCTTTCTGGTTCTCTCTCTTTCTATATCTTTCTACGTGGAAGTTTGAAAACATTCCAATAGTGCACACCCAAGTACAAGCATGCAAACCGCGATACTCGACCACAGAAGTATATCATTTGCAGAACATTAATCCTTCAATTTTTAAACCTCTATCATTTTCTAATTCTCACTTGATTTTTCTTCTCTTACCTATTGCAAAAACACGAGAATGGAAAAAGTTTCATTGATAAAAAATAGAATATCATTTTTCTTATTTTAAGTTCAGAAATAATTTTTTTGTTTGTAACGAATATCGATTATCGGGGATGAGCAAATTTGTTAAACTCTCCGGACTTCTTTCAAGAATTTCCAATAAGATTTTTCGAGAGAGAAAGAGAGAGAGACAGTTTAATTAAAGTGAATTTTCAACTCGTGCCAAGTCCTATAATCGAAGAGTTTAACTGCAGTGTATGCAACGAATGCAGCGAAGGAGAAAAGCATTCTTTGCTCTTTCGTTTCTGGATGAAAAGAAGAAGAAGAAGAAGCAGAAAAAGAAGAAGAAGAAGAAGCAGAAAAAGAAGAAGAAGAAGAAGAAAAAGAAGGAGGAGGAGGTGAAGAGGAAGGAGAAGAAGAGCAAAGGGCCCGGAATTCTCTCGTCAGCGTTCCTTAGACTTCGTCGACAGAAAGAGTATGGAAAGAAAGAGGAAGAGAGAGAAGAGAAGAAAAGTAGAGGGGAGAGGACCCAGTCTCCGGAATTATCCTGCAAGGAAAAAGGAACGCTAAGTCAAAACTTATGTTATTGACCCCTTGCCTCGTTTAGACTCGTTGGTCTAACCACTTTCTTCCCCTTTTTATTTCCTCGTTTCTTTTTTACTTTCTTTCTTTCTTTCTTTATTTTCTATCTCTCTCTCTCTCTCTTTTTCTTGTTTTATTTTTTACTTTAAAGCAACGTAAGACTCAAACCGAACGGAGCCCTTTGGCATTTTTGCCAAAAGAAGACGCATCTTCTTATCCTTCGCTCCCTCTTTCTCCATTCCTCCTCCTCCACCTTTATGTCCCTTTTTCTTTATTTCTATTTTACTTCGAAGATTCAAGCAGAGAAGAAAAGTACGAAGGGATTTATGAAGACATTGTTCGGAAGAGGGTTCCACTATCTATTTTGCTTAAATACAGACACCGCGTAAGGCTGTTACCTGAAGAAAAGGTAAAGTCTTATTAACAGTACCGTCTTATTTTGACGTATTTTATGGTCTATAAGTAATCTTACCGTGTAAGTCTAACGCGTGGTTGATTCATTTACCGTGATAATATCTAAATATGGAAACTGCATTTTTTGTTTCTTTTTATTTATTTATTTATTTATACGTCTATTTTATTTTTTCAGTAGTTCACCGTTTAAAACGAGTAAGTGATATTATTTGATTAATATGATTAAAATTACACATCGTCTACTCGTATGGTGTGATTTGTTAAAAAGTAAGAATCGTTTGACAGGAAAGATGGATAGGTTGATAGAAACGACACGAAAGAGAGAGAGAAAGAGAGAAAGAGAAAAAGTTACTTTTTTACGACACGGAAGAGTACTTCGCGTTAATTAAGGGTTGATCGATTAATCAGGAACATGATGAGGTTCGTGTAGTCCTCGCGTTAATGAGAACTCAATGAACGTAAGTATAGTTAATACCCAAGTGATGTAGAAAAGTAATAAATCCTTAACGCAAGAATAATTTCACGTTATCGGATCAAAACTCCGTGGATATTTCGATAGTTAATTAATAGGTATTCCTCTTTTCTTTTTTTTTCTTTTTATTTTTTTTATCGATATCTCGTCGTACATTATTTCCTATTTCTATCTCATTTTCACCTTTGCACTTTTATATTACGTTTGGTATTTTTCTCATTAACTTCTCCTTCTCTCCTCCTTCTCTCCCTTTCTTCTTCCTCTTATTTCCATCCCTTTCTCTCTATCTTTCTCTTTCTCTCTCTCTCTTACTCTTTTTCGTTCTTCGATGTTCTCGAAAGCGTGCAGAGTGAAAGCAACGCATTAGTAACTTTCCACGGTTATGACTTATCAGATTACCGATTGATTTTAATTCCTTCTCTCACATCTCCATTTCTATCTTCTTTTATTCCTAAGAAACTATATCAAAGGCGACAACATATCCAATGAATCTGGTCAAGGCGAGAAAAGAAACCTTGTAATTTCTCTATTTTTCTTTTCTTTTCTTTTTCTTTATATCGTTCCAGATAACGCAAACAGAAATTGGATTTAATTCTCATAGACGAAAGGACACACGGTGAACGGTATTTCTTTTTTTATTTCTCTCAATTATTTTATTCAAATGTAATTTTTTTTTTCCATTCTAGATAATACGGGTAGGTAAGTATGTCTATAATTGTATTACTTCGTAAAGAATAGGAAGTTTTCTGGTTAAGTGTATTGGATGGCGTATCGAACGAGCTCTCGATTATTTCGCATCGTTGTTTTTGTAATGCATTTTCAGAGAGGAAACTTTTATGCTCTTATTATTATTATTATTATTATTGTTATTATTTTTCCTTTAACCTTCTTTTTTTATTTCATCTCATACTATTCGACGATACTCGTAGTTATCGAATAAGGAGAGTAGAAATAATTCGAAGTTATTACGATTAAAAAGAGAATAGCGTAGGTGCTTAGGATATTTTCTTATCGGAACATGTCGAGTTGTATGTATAGTCGATATGTACGTAAAACTTTCAAGAATTCTTCAAATAATTGTTATATATATATCGCGTGGGAGTATTTCTAAAGGTTTCCGAGTTTTGATATAAAAATACATGAATTCCTTCGAGTATTAGAATTGTTTCTTCGACTGAAAATTTTATTTAATTAATACAATTTTATTTTTACATGAATTATTATAGATTATATAATAAGAATAAGAAAGTAAAAGTATTATTTAGTCATATATTTAATGTTTTATATCTCTGAAAGAAATTTTAAAACAAGTCTTGCAGTATTGATCGAGCCCCGAAATGTTTCGCAACCGTGACCCAGAAAATTATCCCACCTATTTTCGGTTGCGGCTAAAAATGAAAGTGAAAGCGAGGGGAACGAGAAGAGTACCAAATCGAAAAGCCTGATCGTTATTTAAAATCTTTATCTCTTGGTGTTATTCGTCGAAAACGTTCAGAAGCAAACTCACTTTCATCTTCGAGATAATAATTGAAAGCAATAAAAAAAAACAAAACCATGCTATACGTCAGAACGATTTCGTTTCAAATATAATATTCTACCTATTTCTCTTTTTTTTTTCTTTACACCTTTCTCTATAAATTAAACGTTAAGATTTTTCTTTCTATTTTCCACTTAGGTGAATAGTTAATCCACGAACTGAGAAATAACACGTTAAAAAAAGTTACGTTGATCGATTAATTATTATGACTAATTCTACCTTCTGGATAAGTTAGTTTGTTTGATTGTCAGAGTGTTAGGGGGTATACGATCGAACGGGGCACGCACGCTTAACGGAGAAAAGTGAAAGTGTTGGTACGGGTAAGAAGGATGAAAAAGTGAGTGAATGAGTGGGACAGAGAAAGAGAGAAGGAACTAAACATACGCGTATATACATGAACGCGTAAAAAGAGAAACGGTGAGAAAAGGGAGAGATAGCTAGAGAGACTCAAACACCCACACATGTATATTCAAAGAAAAGGAATGGAGAGAAGTAAAAAAGGAAGAGTCAAGGATATAAAACGATCTTATTACCATCGGAGGTCGTCCCGCTATTAAAACGGCTCCTCTTCTTTGTGGTCTCTCTTTCTTTCTTTTTCTCTCTCTTTCTCTTTTTTTCTCTCTGTCTTGGTCCATCTCTCCCTTGTACGAAGCTTTAACTGCAAGGATAGGATCCGCGTACGCTTTCGCGTTTATGACAATGCCATTTCGTACCAGCCGGGAATCTCTAAGTGTTTCGCACTAATACTAATACACAAATGTCCGAACATACGTATGGTCAATGTAAGTATATATGTATATATATATATGTTACAGCTCGGAGACGTTTCACGAACTCACGCACGTGTACGCGTTCGCGAGAGCAGGAGTTATGCTCTGTACACCCATCGGCGTCGCCACACGGATATCTCACCTTTTTCTTCTTATTCCATCCTTCCTTCTATCCCTTTTTTTTTTTTGTAAAATCTTTCATTACCTGTGAATAATTCAGTGTAAAATTTATTCTGATGTTATTTTCTTTCTTAGTTTTTGTATTGTTCTCGCAAAGAATATTATTTTATTAATTATAAATTCGATATTATCGGTCGAATCGTATAAACACGATAGGTTTGTAAAGAAAGATGAAAATATCTGAATTCAGGTGATATTTCGTAGTAAGTATTGTATCTTTTTTTTTGTTTTGTTCCCAAAGATCGATAGAAATTGGTTTAAACAAAATCGGAATTATATTTTTTTATCGAGAAAATAGATGACGCCTATGTTTCGTTGGAGTCGTACCAAGACGAAGAGGATACGCGTATGACGTTCAAAGAACGCCTCGACGATTTCGTTCCGACATCGCCTTCGGGGAGAATCACAGACATAAATCATGAACTTCACCGACATGTCCGATTTGCCGAGTGCCATGGGCACTGCTACGAGTACCTACACGAGTTCCTAAGGATCACGCGATGTCAAGTGCTTAACCTTTTCTCGAGTAAACGTTGAACAGAAAAAAAACGAACCTTTAAGTTTCCTTGAATGAGAAGCAAGGGATTTTGTTTTTAATTTCTTTTTCCAAGACGCAGTAGCCATCTCGTATTTCCCTTTCGTTCGTGTTTCTCGACTTTAAGTCGGAAGATTACGAATGTACGGATCATCAAGAATTTCTTCTTATATCGCATCGGAGAAAAATTCTTTTATATTTATTTCTTCAGCTTATAAGAGGAAGAAAGAAGGATAGAAAAGTGCATTAAAGGTTTTCCATTGATTTTGACGTACACGTTACTCGTATGCACTTAGATATCCTGACGTATGCAGATGCGTAATAGTCAGATTAGAAGTTTTTAGCCTAGAGCAAACGATGACGGTGCCATGTAAAACGTTTCATACGTGGTTGTTATAGAGAGTGTTAGATTTTGCTTTGTAAATAAGCCCGTATAATGCATTAAATTAGATCCGAGGAGAGCACACGTTCGATCATCCAGAACGATTTACGTCTATTCTCCAGGTTCTTACATACCGAAAGATTATTCTAAGAAAATCAAAGATCAAAGTGAGTTTTAACTTTGATTGACGGTTATCTCGTATTCGTTAACAAAGCTACTTAACGATTTATCAATCTTACGTATTATTACCTGCCGAGTTGAAAATTGCATAGTTTGATGAACGCGAATTAGCTGACACAATGACTAAAATAGTCGAATGACGTTTGGCGGGGCTCTCATGCGAAACGGTACGAATACCGAACTTGGAGAAATAAAGTTATAAGACCGTAACATAGTAATACGCTTTGGCAAAAGTTTATACTTTAACGAGTCTTATCCCCATTCACTTGCCAACTACGAGATATCTCTTGGTAAGGATATACGAGTTTTATTTATTGCAGTACCAAACCAAGAAAGAGAAATATACCTCTCTCATATAGAATTTTTGTTTCCCCTCCCTTTTCTTTTTTTAAATCATTAGAAATGCCATTCAAGGATAATATCTGGAACTAATTGGTTAATTAATTTTCTAAAATATGTCATTGTTTTCTGGTAAATATAAATTGGATGGTCATACCTCGGCAGGATATGTTTCATTTTTACGTCAGTGGGAACGAGTTAAACCTGTACGGAAAGGATAACCACATTTACATATGTATAGGGTATACAATATCTTTGTATCTACAAAATGAACCATGTCTGACATGATGCCTATCGAAACAACATCGGCTGCTCGAGAATAAGATTTGTTAGTTGAATGGATTTTTCTAACTGTCATGGGTTTATCGAAAAATGAGCTAAACCTTTGTCTTCAAATAAAGATTTTGTAAATCTTTCTTTTCGTGTTATATGGTTGTACTACGTATATTTATGTAATATATGATATATATATATACCTATTAAAGTCCCGCCCTTTTCTCTCTTTCAGAGTCAACTAACACATCTTTCTTCTCACATGGCTTGGTAGTATAGTAACGGCGTTTTTGCACGTACGGATACGTTCACGGATAAACGTGCAATTTACGCGGCACGTGTTATATGCCGTTTCGTACGGCCTATATACCATCCAAAAGATCGTAACTCTTGAAGTTATATTCTTTTTCAGTACCGGCCCTGTCCAGTTGCTCCTGCTCCTTCATTGAGATAAAAAAAAACAACAACAGAGAGAAAAAGAAAAGATAACTCCTTTTCTCCACTCGCAATTTCCAACTTTCCATTTTTTTTCCTTTATTTTTCTTTTTTTCTTTCCACGAGTCAGCCTCTCAGACATTGCAGTAGAAAGAGACTCATAGTGCCAGACGGCTTTTCGTTTGAGATAAGAAGAGGACAGCTGTTAAAAGTGTGAACAGCCGAGGCGTACATGTCGAAACATTCGAATGTTCGACTTTGAGATACGTGTTATGTGTCTGTGTGTCCTGTGTGTATGAGGGGAAAAGAGGGGGTGAATCGTTGCGTAAGAACGACCGACCTTTATTTGCATTCCATTGATCGATTAATTTATCGATCAGTTACGCTCGAACAAAACGTAAATGGAAACAGTTTTTCGCCTTCGATTCTATGGGTACCATACACGTCTTTATACAAATCGTTGATTTATCGAATTATTTGAATGAAATAAAAAACCATGTCGAATCATAGTCATTTATTTATTTCCTTTTATATTAGATTATTTGATAAATTCGTATTATGTAATAGATAAAGGTTTTATCCTTGAGATATCTTAACAAGATCTGATTCTTGTTAAATGTTTCTTTCCTTAGGAACCTATCCAGATGATTTCGTAAACTTTCAATGATCTTGTTATAGATGAATATATATCTCGATCACCGACAAAATTTGCCGGTCGACTGCTAGAGAACAACGTCACATTGGCTATTCGTACCGTTATAATGACAATACAAACATTCCTTTATTTGCATAGAATTTCTATCGTTCCGCTGCATTCTTCTAGTACAACAGTGGAAACACGCCCGTACAACAACTGTGGATGGAAGCAATAACTTCAACATTTACAGAGCCAAATACCAATTTCACGTGGGATCATATTCGTATCATTTTATCGATTGGTCTAAGATTTTATTTGCCAAATACATCTTTTTATATTAAATAATTTATCGTATTGGTTTAAATAAATATAAAAATATGAACTTTAAATCTTCTGCAAAAAAGCACCACGAACTTTTTAGGGCAACTCCTAAAAAAAACAATATATTTTGTCGATTGTTCTAAAATTTAATACCGATTTAATAAATATAAAAGCATTCTCTCTCTTTCTCTCTCTCTCTTCAAATTTTCATCATATAATTGGATACGAATTTTTCGATCAATCCAATAAATAAATACTCTCGTCCACAGGGAAAATAATCGGAAAGCAATATTTCTCTTATACTTTGAACAATATTTCATTCGAACAAGAGGTATTCACTTTTTATTGGCATTTAGTAACATCACGATAATAGATAGAAAATAATGAAAGCGAGAATGCCGTAGTATGAGCTTTGGTGAAATCGTTATATATTATACGCATACTAATATGGCTACTCATCCTACTATGAACATGCTCTTCTCGTTTCCGTTTGCTCTGACGTAGTCTCCGTTGCTCTTGCTCGTAACGCTCTAAACGATGCGTGATTCCCCGTTGCCACGTTTACTATTATCCTCGTTACATTTTTACTATGTGATTCCGTTAAATTGTTAATACCAATCAAAAGAGAGAGAGAAAAAGAGAGAGAGAGAGACATATTGATCAAATTAACACTGAGCGACGTATAAATTGCATCTCCGAGAAAATATAGTTGTACAAAAATGAATAATCACTCGATGATCATAATGAATCATTATACTTGGAGTTAACGAGTCACTAGAGTTATTTCAAATATTTCTCATCGATTATCATTACGAATCGTTACAGCATGAGAAAATAATAATAAAAAGGGGAAATAAAAGTTAACCTAAATAAGAGCGAAGGTATAATCGATTAAAAGAATTATCGGATGACAAGGACTAATCGATCATTTCTAAATATCATAACGTTAGCTCGTCATGGATCTTTGCTCGAGGCTTTCGCTAAATATGGGAATTCAAGGCGGTGTACGTCCAAGCAAATCCCTTCTTGAGAACGTAACTAAATAACCACACTACTGAACGATTATAAATTCGGTCTAAAGTAATCTAAACTATCAAGTATAAGATTCCATTCTGAGGTGGCTGTAGTATGGCTATCGGTTTACCGCATTTATCACGACAAATAGGATTCTTCGGCTCAAGGATATCCACCAACAAGGGGGAGAGGTACGAAAAGTTAAGAAAAATAATAAGGTATTTTATGCTTCCGTGTAACGAGCAATCCTCCCTTATGAGTACTGACACCAACGATGGAGTCCTTTAACTTATCATGGATATCTATAGTGAGAAAAGAACATGAAAAGAGTTTCAAAACTCTTTCTCTTTCAATGGACACAAGGAACGAGTATTATAAACTACCTCCTCGTCTCCTGGAGGAGTTTTAAAAGAGAGAGAAAGAGAGAATACGATCGGAGTTTCGATATTACGTACGCGAGTATTGTACGAGAGGCGTACGAAAGGCGTACGAAAGACCTCGTCTCGCACTTTCGCAATCCTTTAAAGAAAAGACTTATTATCTTATGGTTTAAACGTAGGCTGCTGTATCGAAGGCTGCCGAGCGTAGGTCGAACTATCCCGTGGAGTAGCGCTCGTTCTCCGAAAATGGACATGTGCATCCGATGAAAAAAGAGAGAGAGAGAGAGGGAAAGAGAGAGAGGAGAGAGAAGAAGAAGAAAAGATGGAATTTCTGACTTTCGTTTTATTCTCGGTACGGTGCACTTGGATGCGTTCCACACAGCCACTTGGTGTGGGATACTTTATTTTAAAATAGTTATTTCTTACTTTCCTTTATAAATATCTCTTACAATTATTTACTACGCGTCCTTGATAAGGTAAGTTTGTATCTTATCGAGTAATCTCGTTTATGCTTAACTCGATCTATACTACGTTCTAATTAATCTTTCCTATGTTGTTAATAATTTCGAGAAGATGGATTTTGTGTTACGAGTAGGAATAGGATTATTCCCTTAGGGTAGATTATTCCCTAACTTTATACGAATAGAAAACTTTCTCGTAAAGTACTTGGAAGGATCTGACTGGAAACAATTTGTTCTTCTTGTAGCGTTTGAAGTAGGATCATAAAGAGATACGAGTTGGTCGTGTTAAGTTGTAAGTTTGTTATCACCCATAGAGAAAAACGAACAAGGTAGAAAAAGATAGAAAGAAAGAAAGAAAAGAAACTAGGAGAGGAAACAATTTCTATGATTACGTGAGAAATGAGACATATGAGACGTCGGAAATATTCCATGCGGGACGCGTATTCGAGGACAAGAGTTTCTATGTCATAGACGAGCTTAGGCGTGTGTCCCTCCCTCTTCCCTGTACGACTACAGCACTCATTAATTCTAAGTCCAGTTCTTTCCTTTTTCTTTTTTCTTTTTCTTAACTTCCCTTTTTCTCTTTTTCTTTTTACTACTGCAACATCCATCCAGCGACAAAGTCAAACTCGATTCTATGGAAAAGTTACGATAGAAAACGGACGATCATAATCTATTTTTCTTTTCTTCCTACTTTGTAATTTTTTTTTTTACTCACCAGAGTAATATGTCATTATCTTTTAGCGATAGTTATCGATCATAACTGTAACGACTTATTGGAAACTTTTAAAGCGTCTTTAATGTTAAAAGAAATGGGAACACGGTTGAGATGAAAGAAAATGAACAAACACGAGTTCCCTAGTGTCTGTGCATCCTTAGATCCTTAATCGCGATACTTTGTATGGCTTATGGAATTTAAAGAAAATTTCAAGGCGAATGAAAATGTTTCTCGGCATAGGTGATTAACATTGAATTTACGCATAGTACCAGCATGGTAGGGTCACTCGAGTTAAATGATAAATATCTTCACGGTTTTTATCAGATAAACTTATCAGGAATTCGTAACTCTTGTCGCGAATTAGTTTCCTGCATTGTCCTGTTAACGTTAACATCGTTGACGATAATGATAAACTCCTGTTTTTATCTTATACTTATCTAAATGGCGTTACAGAGAGATATAATTAAAGTATTTTACTCAGATAAGAGATGATATCTAATCCTTACTTATCTTTTTCCCTTTTTTTATTTTATATTTTTAATTAGATTTTTTTAAATGAATAAAATATCTTCAATATAAAGTCTCAATGATAATTTTTATAACTACTTAGATCGTAGATTAATTTCACATTGTTATCGTGCCTTAGAAGATTCTTACGCAGCATCCGCGATCAGGTTCATCCTTTGACCTTAGCTCACTTTATCGATTCATGATCGAAGGTCACTCGATATAAAACGTACGATCGTGTATTCCGAAGCAGAAAGTAAAAGCCTTCGAGAACGAGCTAAAATATTTAACTTTAATAGTATTCAACCCCATTAGCATTATCTTATCATGGCTGAAAGAAGCCATGGGGACAAAGTATTTTACAAGTACCACTCTGCATACCAGTCTCGTATTCTGCTAGCAAAGAAATAGAAAGAAATAAAGAAAGAAATAAAGAAGGATGTAGAGAGAGAGAGAGAGAGACAGAGATAGAAGTGTTATTAAAACTCTTAGTTCTATTTTTTTTCGATCAAACTTAAAGTATCCTAACCATAATGATTCGTGGAACAACGTAATTGCGAATTACTCTATCCTACTCGTATTACGAAGCACGTTACATCATCATCATCGTTCCTATAGCATTCACTCAAGGTCGAAGAACGCGACAAACTGTAAATGGTAATATTGTCCTCCTTGTTTTAATGCTATTTAACAATACTCTTATGACAATAACAGGGAAAGAGAAAATATTTCTTTTTTATTTCAAGTATATCCTCTCATCTTTTATATTTTCATGGTTGGTTGTTCGTATGTATTATCAATTGAAGAAAAAGATAAAGAAAAATGTCTTATAGTACGACACGTTTTAACGAGGTTTTCCTTTGCATACCAAAGAGTGATCAACGAAAGAAAGAAAGAGAAAGAGAAAGAGACAGAGAAATACGAACGATGAAGAAGGACGAAAGAGACAAAGAAAGAGAAGGAAACGAGAAACTATTGTGTGTGAGTGGCTCTGTTGCATTCCTTCTCGTAATAGGCAGACTCTACTACAACTCTGCAGCTTTTCGTTGTACGCGATATACGTTAAATATATCTATGTATGTGTATATATGTGTGTGTGTATAGCCCATATATTTTGAACCCCAATACGAAAGAGAAGAGTTGAGGAAAGAAGAGTCACGCCACCCAGCATCCCTCCTCTCTTTTTTTCTTTTTCCCCTCCTTTCTTCTTTCTTTTACCAGACACATTTCCACGAATGGGCGAAGCCAAACGTACGATACGAAATATAAACGCGTTTCGTCGCGACTCGCATTTTAATCCTTGCATAATTTTTTCTTTATACGTATTTCCTTTTTCCTTGAACATTTCTGTTTGTATACGTCTCTCTGTGGCTATTGAAATTTATTCATTCGATGTTAGAATATCATTATGCGAATATGTATATTTATATCAGATAGAGATTATTTTTTTGATTAAATATTTCATTCGTGTCATAATAATGATAATAATAATAATAATAATAATAATCTCTAAAGGATTTTTTCATACTTTAGTCGAAAACAAATAATATGGTATTACGGTTAATTAATTCGCTTAATTAATTAATTATATAATAAGACACCGATTGTTGCGTACTTCGTAGATCCTTAATCGCGTTTGAAGAGAAAACAAATTCTAGAAAGTTGCCGATTGTGTATGCGCGCGTGCGACTTATATTATTTCTTTTTATTGTTTACGCGAAATAAATAATAATCGTATATGTGTATTGTGAAAAAGAAAAAAATACACGTATATATTCTACAAATGACCCAATATATAATATTTTCTATTAAACGTTAATTTAAAATATTAAATATTTTTTCTTTGAACTATTCTTATTGAACTAAACGATTTAATTGTTATTAACGAAAGATATGAACGTTTTTATTAAACAAATGTTCATGTTCAAACTCACCTCGCTGACGCATAGCGCCACCAGGAACCAACAGGCTGCAGTTGCGATTCTGCGCGAGATCAGATGAAAACTTGTCCATTCGCGTGATGACATTTTGGTAGCGTGCATGGTCAACGCGTTAGCGTGACTCTCTATCTTGGTACGAGGGAAAATGTATTGTATATATACATATAATGAAAATAAGAGGGTAAGGAAGATAATAAAGGAGAGAAAGAGAGAAAAAAATAGAGAGACAGAGAAAAAGAGAGAGAGAAAGAGAGAGAGAGAGGTTTAATATCACGTACGCCAACGTCGAGGGTATTAGATGCCGGTCTCACGTCACATTTTCCTTATTTCCCAAGAAGAGAGTCATCGTATCGCGATTGTGACTACTTCTTAGATCGTGGTCTTCTTCTCTTAGACCTTCTTCCTCCTTGTCACGCGGTATATAGGTATCAACGTGTTAGTGTACGTTGATATTGATGCAGGATGCAGGATGCGTGAGTGTGTTTGTAAGACTGGTCCCCTTCTTGTCTTCGATGGAGTCAACACGAAAGACGCTGTTCCGTTCACCAAAGAGGAGGAACAAGAAGTAGAAGGAGAAAGAGAAGAAGAAGAAGAAGAAGAAGAAGAAGAATAAGAAGATGAAGAAGAAGATGAAGAAGAAGAAGATAAAGAGAACTATAGAGAAAAATTATACTATCTCTCTTTCTCTTTCTTTCTTTCTTTCTTTCTTTCTCTATCTATCTCTCTCTTGCTCTTTATCTTTATTTCCTTGAACTTTTATTTACGTAAAACTAAGAATACTACGCGCAAAGATCCAAAATTCTATTGGAGACAACAACGACGTGGACGGATTCGAATGGAGTCGAGTGTTATACTGGCGAAATAATGATTGTCCGTGCCTTCCGAGGTGGCCCCAGGGACGCTCAGGTGTTCGCTCAGGTGTGCTTGGTGGGGGCCAGGACGGTACCACAGCGGCCATTCCCTTTTCCTCCCGATACACCTCTGCGATCTACGCATTCGTGTCTCCAGAACTACCTAACCGCCACGCTTCTACCTCCTCTATCACCACCACTTCATCCTTCTCCTCCTCCTCCTACTCCTTCTTTTCCTCCTCGCACCGTTACTCCCGTTTCATCTTCTTTCCACTGTGTGGCGGTAGCTTGTGATCGTATTTTAAGTTAAGGTAGAAATCCTATTTATCGTCAGTTGTTTTTTCAGACTCTTCAATGAGGTAACCGGTCATTGACCTCGGTTTACAACTCGTGTCCTATATTTTAGCGATACCGTCGAGGGTTGTTGCTCGGGTATTCGGAGGGTTGGGGAACGGTGGGGTTGGTTCCGTTTTATTTCAATGATTTATCATCATGAATAATATTTTATTAATGTACTCGTATATTGTGTACGAATAGATGAAATTTCTATTTTTCGCGTTAAGAATTATTTTGATCGATTTCTATTCATATTTCAGAAAACTGAAAATACGTCTAAGCACACAAATTTGATGAGATATATATTCTTTGTTGTTCGTATAATCAAAGCAATTGATTAAACCAACAGACACCACGGTGTGAAATGTTACGTATCATAAATTGCTCTTGTCGGAATTGCTAACGCGTAGTAACACATAACAGTTTATAGAGAGATAGTCATTGTCAGATTAATAGCGTTCGAGCTTATCATTTTCTATGTTACGTAGGTCGATATGTGTATCCTTGGCGTCTGAGAGTCTGCGATGTCGCGCTCAAGATACGTTCAATTGAAATCAAATTGTGATGTTGGTAAAAAGGAATGTACAGATTCATTGAGAAAAAATCTATTGCGAAATTTCTATTTCCACGAAGAGCACCCGATGAATGAATATGAATTAGTAGACGTGTATAAAAAAACGATGCCTGGGGTAGTTTTCCCAAAAATCATTGATAAAATATTTCCGATATAACGATCAACAACTGTACCTTTTAACCTTTTTCCCATGAATAAAATACCAAAGATTTTATTTTTATATTATTTTTACGTTTCCATCGCGCGGATTGAAATTATTCACGAATCGCTCGGGTCCGAACATACGGCGTGACTTTATCCGAGATTATTCCCGAGTTTATCGGTCCAACAGAATATTACATTTCCGCATGTGAAATATCAATTTTTGCACGCTACAACCGATGTTTATTTCTTTTTTTCTTTTTAAATCGTATCCAACAGAGAAAAGAAAATTTTCGCAGAATGTGCCGGGGAATGAAGGTACCAAAAAAAGAAAACCACCGTTCGTCGTGTATGATGGTTTTTGATTTAAAGATTCTTTAGAAATGTTGAGAGAAAAAAAATGATGGGAGGTAAGGAACGCGCATAAAAATTCTTTCCACGCTCATTCTCTTTTTTTTATCTTTTTTTTTCCAACTCTTGGTTGCACAACGACAATCAATGTTGCTGACGAGAGAAAGAAAGAGAAAGAGCACGAAAGATAAAAGAGAGAGAACTAGCGGTTCTCTTGAAAATGTCAAAAGCGTATCTCTACCTAGCTTGCTACTGGGACCACATATTTCCATCTCTCTCTCTCTCTCTTTTTCCATTTTCCGTCGTACAGCTTAAGAAGAGAAGGAAAAACTACGAAATGGAAGCGTAGGAGAAAGAAGAATAAAAGAAAAGAAAGAGGGTAAAAAAGTGATTTCATGAGGGTTAAAATAGACGGGGGTGAGAAGAGAGAAAAAGAAAAAGAAAAAGAAAGAGAGAGAGAGAGAGAGAGAGTGTTTCATCTACAGCCGGCAAAAGTTAGCGAAGCGTGTTTGACACGCATTGGGAGAAGGAAAGCATGTTGCTCGAGCATTCGCAAACACGGAAGCGAAGCGTTTAAACGCGAGTAGTATAGATAGACTAAGGAAGGTAAAAAGGGCGAGGGGGGTAAAGGGAGGACGAGAGCGTGGAGATGGTAAAGGGGAAAAGGGAGGCTAGAAGAAGGACTGGCTTTAGAAGAGGATAGACTTCGTGGATTGCGTCTTCGTTTATTTTTGCTCTCTTTATCTTTATTCTCTCTTCTTTTTTTGTTCTTTTTTTCTCTCCCTTGGTTCTTCGATGTTCCGGAACGAGGGTAGTCGAACGGGGATAAAGAAAGACGAGGGATGTACGAGCGCAGGCGTCGAGGTATCGATTCAAAAGACCTCTGGGCGACACCCTCGCGCGTTTCACGGTCGAACTTCACTGCTTCACCGGCAAACTAGTGAGTAGTACGCGCACGCGACGCAGGTAAGTCTCCTTTCAAATCTTTTTTCCCGTTTTACTACTTTTTCTTTTTTTTTTTGCTCTCTCTCTCTCTCTCTCTCTCTCTAATTCTTACGAGCCGATGATCCCTTACGAATCGCACACATTCATCATCGCACATTTCCCATCGTCTGGTATACGTCTAGACCGGCGTTTTCTTTTCTTTTAAGTGCATTTTACAAATCTCGCGAGATCCGTGCCTTTTTTTTTCTTCTTCTCTAGAGCACGACGTACCCCTTTTTTATTCATAATTTTTTTTTTCATTAAAAAATATCAAGAAAAGAAGGAATTTTTTGTCTCTTTTTTAATTTTTGTACGCGATGTTAAAGAGAACGTTACCGGTTCGTGTGATTTTTACTCGTTCGTGTCTTAACTTGGGTTGGAGGGTTGGGGATAAGGGTTAAGGGTGGGGGTCTTCGTTTTCTACGTAGATACGAATGACTGAGGAATAAATGTCACAGTGCAGGATTAATGAAAGACAGAGTAAGGAATACTCTCTCTCTCTCTTTCTCTACTAGGTGATTCGGAGCGCGTAACTTTTGGGCTGCACGAACACGCATACCGCGGCGCGCATACCTTTTTTCACGTGATCGTTCGTTTCATCTTCTGCGCTTTTTCCAACGGATGGAAAGGGAAAAGGGAAAAGGGTAGTGTCGTTCGTTATTTCAGTCCGATCTCGGTCTACGGTCTGTATTCTGTTTTCTTACAAATTCACGATTTCAAAAGAGATATACGGCCAGGGTAAGAAGAACGATATTTCATTTGGAAGTTAAAAAATAAAAAAGAAGGAGTGCGTATTATTCTTTCATCGAATTACAAAAGAAATTATACGAAAGAGAGAGAGAAAGAGAGAATTTTTGCAATTGGATGAAGAGGAACATACCTACTGAAAATTTTCGTTAATCTAAATGTCGGATAATGTATAGAAGAAGGAAATTTTGTTTTTATACTATTTTTCTTTGAAAATTTAATCATTTAAAAGTCATCGAATTTTATTAAATTTCTTTATTACGCGTGTGTGTTTCATAAAAATTGATTTAGTTTTATATTCGCGAATTTGGGTAATCGAGTTTACTGATAATCAGAATATTTTACAATTTGCATTATATTATAAATTTAAATTGAGATAAAATAGAAAACCTTATAGGCATACGTTCTATACTAGTTTAATACACGGTTACGTAAAAGAATCCTTACGTAAGGTATTTACTTCTTAAGTAGATTTTCATCTGAACTACTTAACGTTTATAATTTTATATCTTCTACGAAATATCGTTGAATATAAAAAATTTAGATAATAATCTCCAAATTTTTGACGTCTCTTATTTTTTAGTTTCTTTTTAATTTTATTTTATATTTGTTAGACGATAAATGGTATTAAAAGCTTCGAAACGAGCTTAGATCGTTCAATTAATTTCGATCGATGTCGCTGTCCATTAACGGACAAGTGAATTAAACGACAAATAACTTTATCGGACGGTGATACTCTACGCGTACGCTATTTGCATTTAATGTCTACCATAAGTGTGAGAGAATTTCCAATGAACGATATAATCCGACTAAACTTTTATCGAGATAGAAAGATTTTTTTGTCGTTTCTAGCAACGGAGTAAAGTGCTTTTCGTGGAACAAAACGTAATAATAGCGTTAAGTTTCGACGATATCTATGATGATAATCGAGACTATACTGTTTAAAAAATTCAACCGAACAACGGGAAAACTTTCCGTGTATTATTCGTTTCACGATATCATTGAGAACTCCGAGAAGAGAGAGTACATTTTTTTCTTTCATAAAATTTAACGACGATGAATATTGCTCTTTTTCTTTTTTTTTTTTATTATCTTTTATACACGAAGTTAGAAAATTATAAAAAATTATTCCGAACGATCGTTCAGTATTATTCGCACGGTTACAATTTTTTGTTTCTATTTTTTTATATTTTTTATAACATTTGTATTAATTTAATACAATTTTGTCTCTAATTTCAGATTTCAACTTGGATCGTTTAGTTTCTCCTTCCTCACCTCTCTTATTTAGCCCTCTTTCGTTCGTATTACAATCCTTACTTTGAAATTAACTTCCACTTTTACGTGAGAATTTCGAAGAGAGAAAAATCTAAAGAAAGAGAGAGAAAGAGAGGGTAAAAGGGAAAGATAGAAATTGATTTAGCAAAGGAAATTGAAGCAGAAATTGCTTGGTAAAAGGACTCGAGAAAAGGTATTTGATTTCGAGTTAGAATTCGTTTGACGGAACGAAGAAAGGAACGGAACGATATTGTAAGAGGAAAGTATTTTCCCTTCGTTGCGAGAAAATAGTAAAAATACAAAATACAGAAAATACAAAATACAAATCTTAAGATTCTCGTCAAAGGAATAAAGTCAAAGTAAATCCATCAAAATTACCGGCCGCGGCGGTTGCGCCAAATATTGTGGTACAGCTCCATCACCCGGCAACATTTCATTCTCCAGCTTACGTCAATCCTTTACTACCAATGTCAACTACCTGAAACGGAGGTAAGAAAACTAACACAGACAAATTTTCCTCCATGTTCTTAACTTTGATAATTTTATTGTATTTTATTTCTATTTGCATGTAAGAAGAAGAAAAAAAAAAAGGAAAGAAAAAATATTTTCATATTTTTTAAATAAGGGATTTTTCTTTTCTTTCTTCAAATTAATTTATCCTAATTATATGTGTTGTGTTTCAATTTAAATGTGTAATATATATATAATGAAAACAATATTAAACGTTTATCTCGGCTGTCTGTCGTCTCTCTAAGAGAAATTCTCGCCGTTTAAATACAAATCTTGATGTCTGCATGCAAGAGGAAGCGCTTAATGGCATTTGTGCTGAAAAATCCAAATGCGAAGATCGATTCGACGATTTTTTTATGTCATTCTTGATATTCGGATAGGTCACGTTACAAAAACGAGGAATACGACATTGATGTGCAATCAGATATATTCATTTATCTGTTAACACACTTTTACATTTAGACGTCCCTACAATCACGATAAGAATTTTCATTTAAAATAATGTTTTACTTTTAACAAATGTCGTTAAAATGAAGCAAAAAGAAAAAAAAAGAAAAAGAAAGAGGAAAGGTTTCATCATTATTATTTCTTTTGTATTTTAAACCCGATCGATTTATTTGTTTTTTCTTTTTATTAAATTTTTCCTTATTCGTTTCATTCAGAATTTAATTTCCGCACGAACGTATGTTTAATGATAATATTTATTATGGATATCTACAACCAAAGCAAAACCACAATCTGCACGGACTCTGAATAAACACAATCGCTGTAATTTGAAATTTTCATTGACAAATAAATTGTTAAATGTTTTGTTGAAATCCTTTAAACGTTTATTGCGCGCACGCACAACATTTATTATTCGTTTATAATCGTTTCTTTTGTTTTTTTTATATTCGTTATTATATAAATTCATTTTATATGTCGATTTGTATACGTTACTTTCGTGTTCATCTAAACCGATTGTATATATAAATATTTAAAAAGAATAATAAAAGAAGCATAAAACACTGATCAAATTTTCATATTAAATTCGACAATTTCAGAGAGTCTGGCGCGAGCGAGCGTCACATGTGTCCGGTCGAAAGATTAAAAGAAGTTCGGTAGGTTTTGGCTGTGGATATTCCTATTTACCCTAACCACATCTCTCCCCCATAAATACATACATGGTTTCGCAAACCACCATACCATTTCGTTAAAATCTAATTTCTAAATTAAAGCACCCTTTCCAGGCACAAATGCACGCACAGTGCATTCCTATTTGTTAATCCTCTTAAAACAAATAATTCGAGATTGAAATATTTCTTAAAACGATTATATGCGTCATATCAACAATCCTCAAACCTCATTTAATATCTCATTTATAATTTTTAATATCTTATTTATCTTATGTTTATCTCATTATTTCTTACTCAGATTAAATATTTGGTTAATAAAATATAAATGAATTGCGCGCGATCAATTGTCCGCTATTATGTCGTATTTGAAAAGAATCCAACAGCTTGGCCTTGAAATCGCAAGATATTGGATGTTGAAAGACCCCCGCATGAAAGATTTCGATCAAGAACGGCAAGCTGGCATCTCTCGTCGTTATCAGCTCTTGGCGTTATCCATGCAACGATAAATAAAAAAAAAAATATATATATAAAAACTTGTCATCGTCATCGTCATCGTCACTACTACCAGCACGAGTTACCAATACAACTATTTCACCATTACCATCACCACCACTGCCACTACTACCTCTACTACTACCACCACCACCACCGCCGCAACCACAACTGCACCCTGGCTGTTCGATGTGCATTGAGAAAAGCTAGGAAAATATATTAAAAAAGGAGTGGGAGAGAAAGGAAAGAATATAAAAAAAAAATAGAATAAACGTCCGGTTTTTACGGGCGGCCATGCAAAATTATCGTTATCACGACGACCACCATAGCTTGTCTTCCAGGTTCTCGTCAGGAGATTTGAGCTCGGAGCTCGACGATGAACCGAATACGGAATCCGGGCTGGCCTCCGTGGCGCGGCAGGACTCGTCCTTGCCGTATCAGGCGGTCCCAGATCGGCCACCACTTCAATCACAGCCGGCACCGATCCCACCAACTAATCAACCGCCTATACCAGGAGCACCGCCAACTGGACCACCTCAACCTATTGGCGGTGATCTCAGCTTAAACTTAAGACCGGGATCGAGGACCACCAGCGCACCTTCCTCACCGGCCAAAAGCCGAGAAAGTTTGTTGCAGAGAGTTCAAAGTCTTACAGGAGCTGCCAGAGATCAGGTTGTTTTTTTTAATCATCTTCTATCTTTCTTCCTTTCTTTCTTTCTTTTGTATTTCCAAGTTGTCTTCTACTTCTTTTTCTATTCTCTTACTTGAAAGACAAATCATTTGAATGAAGCAATTAAGGAAAGTAACTTTTGAGAGATAAAATCAAATAGAACATGCGAAAGCGCGATAATTTAATACCTCCTTCTCTTTTTTACTATTATTTCTATTACTATTATTTATATTATTGTTAATTGTAATTCAATTTTTCTTACATCGTTTCCCCTCTCCGCCCTTTCGAGCGTTGGAACGTTCGATCGAATTAAAAAGCTTCTCTCTCCCTCGTGACGACCTAGTTTTACGAATATCGGATAATCTCCCTCCCTTTTCGTGTAAATCGTTTCATTCGATAACGACTCTATACGGAGTAGGAGAGTATAACAAATTAAGAAAAATAATGAAATGTGTTAAATTATTCATACAATGAGGACAAAAAAATGAAAAGGAAAATATTATTTTATAATGGTAGTAGTTGGGTTGAAACGAAAGATTAAAAAAAAAAAAGAAAGAAAAGAGGAAGAAAAAGGAAAAGAAAAAAATGTCAAGTTAGCTAGAGAGAGATCTCGTTGACCCCATCCGATATAGTACACCGACCGAAAACTGGGTCGCGGACTCGTAGGTTAAGAACCTCTCTGATAAAGAAAGGTGCTAATAGGGTTGCCACAATCGTTTATTTTTTTTTTTTCTTTTTTTACTTTCTTATTATTCTACTCTCTCCCTCGAGCAACGAAAGACAAAGAGAGTAAGGAAAAACAGTGACGTATCATTAACATGTATTATAATTTCTTTCTACGTATTCTTTTCTTATCTATCATCTCAAACACACACAGTTTTAATTTCGAATATGGTATAATGAAATTGTTGGAATTATATCGCGATAAGTTATTATCAGTTTTACTTCTTATCTAAGTCATTTTCATCGACTAATTTAGCTTTACACGTGAGAGATAGAGAAAGATAGATATAGTGTGAGACAAAATGGGACGAAGCATAAACAAGGTGGTTGCGGTTGTGGTCGTGGTGATGGATTTTAGGGCGCATCCATTTTGGGAGCAGCCGTTTCAGGCGCCACAAGAGGACCCTCCTACAACAAGGATCGATGCTTCACTCTCTTGGTGATAGACGATCAGAATACCGATTGGAGTAAATATTTTCGAGGTAGAAGACTACATGGGGATTATGAAATTCGCGTCGAACAAGCGGAATTCCGAGAATTGTCTTTGACAGCAAGCGAAGCTGGGAGTACCGTTTCCATGGCAGTTTATCGTAATGGAACTAAAGTCATCAGGTTAGAGAACGTTTATCATTATCTTTCTAATTTTATAATTTAGAAATATATCTTGAAGATAAA
This sequence comes from Mischocyttarus mexicanus, assembly GCA_023678845.1. Lineage (NCBI taxonomy): Eukaryota > Metazoa > Arthropoda > Insecta > Hymenoptera > Vespidae > Mischocyttarus > Mischocyttarus mexicanus. The sequence goes on along the minus strand of JACGTP010000026.1, from coordinate 1,205,938 downwards.
TATTTTTGATAAAATTTAAAACCTTTTCTTCTACACACATTTTTGCAGATCCTTCAAGCCGGATTTCGTGCTGATTCGTCAAAATTTGCGAGACGCTGGAGAAGATAACAAGAACCTTCTTCTTGGCCTGATGTACGGTGGCATACCAAGTGTTAACAACCTTACAGCGATTTACAATTTCCAGGTAACGTAGAAGGGTTAAATTTATTAGAAATTTTTTAATGAAATAAGAAGCAATTTAAAATCTGCCTTTTTGAAACATTCTTATTTTTTAGATATCACGAATTTGAACGTTTAATTGATCATTTTTATTTTATATGTTTTAAAAAATTTAAAGGACAAGCCATGGGTGTTCGCGCATTTATTGGCTCTTCAACGTCGTTTGGGCAAAGATAATTTTCCGTTGATCGAGCAGACATTCTACCCTAATCATCGTGAAATGGTAAGTAAACGATTATCGATTGGATGGTACATTGTTACATTATCTTCATACAAGGTTTATCTTTTTTATCTTGGATAAAAAAAATTTATTTAGTCACATTTTTCGTCGATCACATGGTTAATAAATCTATTAATGTGTTAATGCATATGACGTATACGTTAGTATACCACATATCTCGTTACGTTTTCTCGATTAATCGATCAAAACGATTTAATACTTACAAACGTAAACTGTAGTTACAAAATTGCTTTACGAAATGCAAAGTATATATTTTAATAATATATATATTCTAATATATATATATACGTTTTAATATTTTGTACTAAATTTCAAACCCACGTAGGAACGGGGGTTCTCGCCACTATCAACGAAACGACGAGTCTGAGTCACGCGTGACTCTTAAAGATCTACTCTGTTAACTATCTCTTTTTTTAAATCCTATATTTTAATATTTATCTTTTTTTTTTTATATACGTGCATGATCATAAATATATCAGCATATTAAAACGGTGGGCATAATGTTTGCTTGCTGATTCAAAATATCGATATTTTCCAAATTGAAATTAAAACGTGAGTAAAAAAAGATTTAATAAATAATAATATTAATAATAATAATAGTAATAAATAAATATACGATCGTCGATAATATTATTACAAAAGGAGGAAAAAAAAAAACGTTTGTCCAAATCGAGAATGAAAAAATGCGGATTGAAAAAAAGAGTTGACTAAAAACTACGCTTACAATTTAAACGAGCAAGGAAAAAAATAACTTATATAGATTTACAATATACATTAAACGGTGTTAAGATTAAACGAGGAAAAATAGTAAGAGATAAAAATATTATATACAATCTTCGGCGCATAATTAATTAATTGTCGCAATAGAAAATATTTCCCTATTTTCTATTTAAAATCTGTTCCTTATTTTCTTTTCCCGCACGTTAACATTCGGAAAATGAATGGATCATCCCACGGTTGAGTGAAAGTTCGATCGATCAAACCCCCAACTGTGTTAACCGTTGGGATACGAAGTCTTCCCAACTGACCGGACAATCAAATTATTGATAACTTAATGAACGATAAAGTGTATGCCGGAAATCGAGTATCGCGAACGATCGATAATCTTTAATCGGTTCCTAAACGATCAACTATTGTACGAACATTATTTTCTAATTTCCTACGTTTAAGATTTATCTTACAATTTTATATTCCTTCTTGTGTTTAGAAAGATATGACATTTCTTTTTTGGTTCGGATTAAAGAATCGCGTTAATGATAAAAATAACCACAACGACAAATGAAATAAACTGAAGTGGAATACATCTTTGAAAACGGTTTTTTTTGTTTTTGTTTTTTTTTTAATTATTAATTACCTCGATAAATACTCGAAAGTTTCGATACTTTTTTGAGCAGTTGTTGTTGTTGTTGTTGTTTTTATTTTCTTGTAGTTGAAAATATGTTCGCATAGAGATCTATAAGTGCTCTTTAACTCTAATGAGAAAATGATTGTAGGTATAATGTATGAAAGCCGACACACAAGTTCCTTCTCTCATTCGATACCAATTAATGAAAATCGATATCTGTGAAAAGCGAGACGAGAGAAATGTACAAACGCGAAGGAGCTTAACTAGGATTCATTTCTTTTTTTTTTTGATTTTCTGATTTTTTCGTTTTTTTTTCATCACACTAGCTTATCGATCAGGTTCGTTGATAGTATTTTCTACCATATCGAGTCTATTCAGTTTCCAGTTTCGACGACTTCCAAGAGCGATCTCGATGTCAATTAGGATTTTACGGTTTGTCGGATCGGTCGATTTCCAATATCAGTCCATTCAATCTTCTCTCTTTTTTTTTCTATTTTGCGCGAGAAAAAGTGAAAAGGGGGGATTAGGAGAAGAGAGAAAGAAAAGGAGAGAGAGAGAGAGGGGGAAGGAAAAAAAGGAGAGTTTGAGGTAAGGAAGGAAAAAGCATTTCGTTAAGGTTCCTTTAATCTCTCTTGTTCGCGTTTCCGTTGATATTCCTTGATGCATTTCTTGTATAGTACCGAAGGTGTCCAGGAACAACCATTTGGTCCTTTTTTGCATACTCCAAATTTTTCTTGGCAATCCTGTGGACCGGGAGAACTTTCCCATAGACAATGCTTTCCACCGGTTGATTCTAGAACCGCACCTTTTCGCCACCACGGCGTGAAGGATATCTATAAATAATATAATAAATAGTGTTAAGATAAATAGATAATATCGTGAAATGATTTTTCATCGAGTATATAAAAAAACAAACTAATAATAACAATAATAATAATAAAAAAAGAAAAGAGACAAAATAACTTGTCATTGGGTCCAGAAATAGCTTGGAAATTATTAGAAGAACCCCGAGAAAATATTTATAATAATATATTTTCAACAACATGATTCAATGACGTGCGATTTTTTCAGTAACATTAATTCGAAAAGAATCAAATGACATAATTGTTTCATTCGGATCGAAAGATCCTTAATTCTTTTCTGCGTTACTTACAAACAAAAAATTTGTTTATTCAAATTTTTTATATTTGAAATAAACTTTCGAAAGGATTGAAAATTGAAACATAGTCGTAAATGTACATTTTTGATGGATTCAAATGTTTACATTCGAAGCTATTTTAGTTGCCAAGTATTTTTTCAATGACAGATTCAAATAGGAATTTTTTTTCGATGTAGCAGTTTATCTTTTGAAAAGAAAAAAAGAGAAGAAGTATTTTATTTACCTCGCAAACGCATCCATGATGATAAAGCAGTCTTAATCCTTTCCGTTGTCCGACGGGTACTTCGGACAAAGGAACGGCAAAATCGCAAATAGATATTCTTGCTCTTCCTTCGCTTACAGACCCACTGACGACGTAAGTTTTTCCTTCAAATAAATGCATTACACCGCAAAGTGAACTGTAACCAGGCGTCGTAAGGATGTTCTCTCTCAAGGCAACTTCTGCTTTTGGAGTTGCCTATTAGATCAAAATACAACAAAAATATGTTTATTGGAATTTGATTAAATTTAATTCATTATGTATAATCTCAGTGATGAACCATATTAAATTTTTTTTTTCCTAACGATAGAAAACTACCAAATAATTCCAGAATAAAATAAGATTCCATATTAGATGTCGGTTCGTACAAACCTTGAAAATTCTGTTAATCTTCACTTTGAAATCCAGCCTTTCGTCGTTAATTTGTACGATCATTTTTATCTTTACAACTGCAACTGCATAAAAAAGGTAAAAATAAAGATTGATAATATGCGCTAGAAAAAGGGATGAGTGGGCTACTTCTTTGCACATATTAATTTTATATTTTTCATTTCAAAGATATATTAAAATGATTTTATTACCAAAGTCTGCCCTGCAAAACTGTGTTTGAGGATGCACTTTCTGGCAGCTACACGCCGTTGCACTTTGCAACGTTGTTAGGTATAATAAACCTAACAGTAGGTATGTACAGTAGGACGTTCGCCACATCTGTAAAGCAAATACACACAATACAAATAAAACCTTTCTACTCCTGAAACGTTGAAGATACATGGAAAATTTGCAACAGCTCGTAAAGTTTCACAGACTTCTTGGCAAACTTCAAATTTATATATTTTATGTCTATCTATTATTTCGCTTTAGTTTGAAAACGAACTGTTATTCGTGATAAATGAAATTCTTTTTATGTGAGTACGTGCGTTCCACCTATTAAATTCTTCGTCTTCCTAAAATTTCGTAGAGTCTAAACTGAAAAGACTTTTGATCGATATCCGAGACGATTATTTCTCTCGTAAGATTTAAGCGTTTCGGAGAAAATGATTATTATAGGTATTACGTTCGTGCATCTTTCTGTCAGAGAATAATGAGTAGGAATTTCGTCCTGTTAGGTATTTAAGTATTACGGAAGCTGTGTTAATCCGACCTAGTTTATCGATGGCAGCTGTACCATGATCTAAACATAGCTGTAAAACGGTAACCAAAGTCGAACACGGTCTAGAAATTCCCAGAGCTGGCCGAAAGATTCTATCGATGATGCATTTACTTATTTCTCTCTTACACACACTTTATAGCCTCGAAGCCCGAACCGAAAATAAACTTCCTAGGGACACCTACCTCTTCATCGTCCTCCTCCTCCACCCCGGAAGAATGAATATAACAAAACACATAAAAACTAGCACGAAAGAAAAGTTTGGAAAAAGCATCTTTTCTCATCTCGAATAAATATCTTGATTACTCCTTAGACGGCAAACAGCCGTGTTCCATTAACTAAATACGTCTATGATGATGAATTATTCATATAATACCAACAAACAACTTCTACGTCATCGAATTTATCCAACAACCTCATAGCGATATATTTCGTTAAAATAATGTTCATTTAAATTTACGATAACGAACTGGCTACGTAAGTTGTAACTCGTTGAATAGATACTACTCTACGTACACGTATATACATATATACGTGTATATAACATGTATATATATACATATGTCGGAACAACGAACGATCCTTGAAAGTTTAGATGGTCCGAACAGTAATGCGAAAGTACTTTCATTCGAACTCGTTAGAATAAATTGAAATTACCGTTGCACCCGCATCTGGTATGCATCGACGTAAATCTTAAACAATACGCCGTGTACATTAAATGAAACTGCATGTATTATTAAGGTACCGAGATCAGTTCTCTTGGATATATTACTGTTCAAAGCTCACTAACCACCGTGACGTCTCGAGCAAGTAAAGGGAGAAAGAAACAAAAAGAAACAGAAAGAAATACAGAGAGAGAGAGAGAGAGAGAAACTCCAGCCAGACATATAAGTGCTTCTTCCGTATGCGGGAACATGTCTCGCCTCCGTCCCCCCTCTCACTTACTCTGTATCTGTATACGGACATGCTGACCCGTTTTGCGCACCCAGCAATCATCGTTTAACATGCGTTTATACCAAATTTATTCCCTCTCGTCGGTCGAGCTTCTCTCGCTACGACAGAACCAATAAACTTTTACGGACTCGTCCGAGACATCGCATTTTTTTTTTTCTCTCTCTCTTATTCATCTTCCCTAGTTTGAGAATTTATCGAACCTGCCTTTTGAACACCCACCATTGACTACTATCGGCAACGAATTTTCTTTTTTTTTCTTTCTTTTACGGTGTTTATTCAATATGGAATTACGATTTCACCCTCAAGGGACAAACAAATTGTATCTTTATTTTCATTTTTATTTTAGAAAGGTATTCAATTTAATTCAATATCGAATCTTCTTTTTTTTATTAAAAATTCTTCGAAAGAAATAAATTAATCAATCATTTTATCAGAGATTATTCATTTTAATTTCAATTTCGAAGATATAAGTTCGTGATATTATCTGATACCAAATTTAAATTTACCTCGAATAAAATACAACATGTAATGTGTAAACTCTTAATTCGAATCAATATTACGTAGGGAGATGTATGAATAAGCAACCATTAGGTTAAGCTCGACAGGATTTATTTCGAGAAGTAAACTCTCGAAATTGTAAGGATTTACGTGTAATTGCTGTTTCAAAACGGGAGATCTCGCGGCAAGTTTCACAGACCGTAACACATTGCTTCGTTTTAAATGCGTGAAATTATGCATTCGATTATGATGTCAAGGTAAGGGAGATGTTATCGCGAGCCCGCTTTTAAACGAAATAAATCCATTTAAACGTGCGACGAATTGCGTAGTTTCTCTGCTCTCCTCGACAAGTAATAAAATAAAAAAAATAAAGAAATTGGAACACTTTGATAAGGGGATAGATGGTTACAAGCCGACAATGCTGACATCGTTCGTATCGGTTATAATAATAATAATAATAATCATTATTATTATTATGGTTGCTAAGGAAACAATAATGCGAATAGAAATTAAAAAGAGATGGAGATAATCTAGCGTGAAAAGGGACGAATGTGACATCGGTTAGTCATAGATCATCTCGATTAGAATGATGGTGATGATGATGATGATGATGCACGAAGTGCGTCTCGAAAGATGAATACAACGTGCGAATATTTTTCTCGGCATCATCATCGTCATCATCTTCGACATATTCTACCATGCGTGGGTGGATGTCAAACCTACCATAAATTCTTTTCGCGTACGTCAATCATCTTCCTTCTACGACACTCTGTGTCATCCTTCTTTTACTTCTTCTCGTACATATTTCATATTTTTGAAGAAGATCGAAATAAATAGAGAAAGGAAAAGAGAGAGAGAGAGAGAAATAGTTTGAAGTATTATATATCGAGTTCCGATCAAAGTAGATTGGGCAAAGTAATTTATGACCAATAATTCCTGTCCACGGCTAGAGAGATTTGCGATCGAGTAGATTTAAATAACCATGCAAGGCTGTATCAATTAACCTTAAACTCAGAATGGGATTATACCGAGAGACAAGGAGAGAGACTGATGTAAAAAAGAGAGAGAAAGAGAAACAGATAGAAGGGGTAAGAGGAAGGAGAAGGTTGTTAAGCATAAATACGCGCCGTGTATTCTCGCGTTTCACGGTAAATTTATGATAATCTTTAGTGCAAATGGTGAGCGAGGCAGCTTGGAATATGATCATGCATATCTCTTCTAAGCGTCTAGATTTTGCACTCAAGAGACGATTAAGTATTCAATGCTAATCGCGGAAACTTGTGTTTGCGAATCGTAGATTGCATACTTGATCGAGTTATTTTCGTTTCATTAGTAACGATCTAGAATTTTCTTTACGATAGCGAATATGCGATAATCGTAATACTCGATGTTGAGTAACATTTGAAAGTAAAATTTGTTGAATCTTTTACTTCTCGGATCATATTAAACTAATATATTTTAGCGAACGAGGAGAAAGATGAGAATCGATGGACCTTGGGTAAAGGTATCGCGTTGCGATATGCAAACCAAGTGCATTCTTTTCTTTTTTATCTTTTATTCCGGAATGCACCTTTTCGTGAAACTCAACGTTTTCAAACGCAGGTAATAACGTTGAAGAATTTTTTGATTTCTGACAGATATCTTGATTAAACGAATAAATCCTCGAGTTGAAAAATATTTGCCGAAGTTCGTTTTATGATTTTATATTCGAAATTATATTAAAATCGATTCGTTAATAATCGGAGAGTAACGAAGTAGAATTTATTTCATTAGTCTAATTTGCAATTATTCAGTTTCGTTTTATCTCCAAGGTCGATATAACGAGCGTGAAATAAACTTTAATCTAATTTCGTAAAATGCTTCGGTAATCCGATTCTGTTTGTTTGGTATAAAAATAGAAAAAGAAAGAAAGAAAGAGAGGGAGAAGGAAAAAAAGATTGAGAGAGGGTGAGAACGATCAGACATTTGTAAAAGGAGATAATTGTGTATAGAAAACCATTCATGCTTGGAAGTTACGAAGGAATAAGAATTTTTCATATAATCCATCTTTTCATTCCGTCAGTTTCACATGATCAATTTAACACAACTTGATCGAACTCTATGCACCATTCTGTTATTACGTTAAGCCCAAACGTTGTTGCTATCGCACAATTTGCTTTTTCTACTTCAATAATCCTATTGAATAGATCACATTTGATAGATCCTTTACAATCGACACTCATTGTTAAACCTATTCTGATATTAGAAATTTTAATAAAAAAGAAAAGGTAAAAGAAAAAAATAACTTATGTTCGATAAATCCTATTTTCCTAATCGTTCCTACATTCCTATACCCTCATATTTTTTATTCCCCAACGTGAAATTAAAAAACTATTTTCTCTCGAGCGTGAGCTTGATCTTACCACGATATTTATCATCTTTTCATCTAGAAAAAATTTCGTTTAGAAGTAACCGAAATAAATGGACACGTCATGACCGGTTTCGAGGAATCTCGTAGAGAATCTTTTTTGATTTCAATCGTACGTAAACTAAACTAAACGAAATGAAACGAAACGAAATGAAACGAAACGAAATGAAACGAAACTAAAGTTATCCAATCTGAAATCGATTAGATAAAAACTATTATACGATCTACGTCGAAATTAATTATAGTGAACAAGGTTTTGATCGTGTGTGGTTCACCGTTTGTTAGATTCGATGGGTATGCTTCTGAAATTGTAGGTTTAACACAACTGGATGCGACTCACTGATCACTATATTCATCCCCAACGAATTAGCTCCGTCCTATTTCAATTAACATGTCTTCTACCTATAGTGATCTTTTTATTTTAGCTTTTATATTCAACGAAGAACGTGTCTTCGGATAGAAGAGAAAAGAAAACGATAAAGTGAGTGTGTGAGAGAGAGAGAGAGAGAAAGATAAAACGAAGGACCAATCGCGTCGTATTTATCGTTGCCCTTGCCTCGAACGTTCGGAAGATTTATGCACGCCTTGCAACCAAGGGAGTACCATCGATCCTTTCTTTTGGCATTGTGCCGACTGTTACTATGCTCGTATCTCACGAAATCGTGTTTCCTTTTAACGTCTTCTAAGCAAATCGGTTCTATTCGTCGAACGCCAAACATGGCATGACATTAAACTTTCCCTTTTCGTGTTCTATTACTTTTCTTACTTTTTCTTTTTTTTTCTTTTAACATCAACGATCGTGATCTTTGTAATTTTTTCTATTCAATTCCCCCATATAAATCCGATCGTACGTAACATTTATCGTTGTTTATTTTCTACCCAATTACGTCAAAATTGTGTTGATTTATTTATCAAATAATAATAATATCACTCGAAGAATTTCCAATTAAATTGATAACACCATATTATAATACGAAAAATTGTAGAATGAAAAATACTTTAGAATGGTTAGTTAAAGAATTTCATCAAAGTTGAAAAAATTCTATGATGCCTAACGTAAAGCGAAAGTAATGATTCTAAGGAGCACGATAATAAGAAAGATTCACAAAGCTTAATCATAATTGCATCTATCCTGCAGGGAGGGTACAGTACCACCTATGGGCGTATCAGTTATGCGGCTAGTAATTATCATCCCGCAGACTAAATAAAGAGAGAGAGAGAGTGAGTCTCAAAGCATTTGCAGTCTCGTGACAGTGCCAAGAATACTTTAAGAAGAATAATCTTTTATATATTACTAACACGGAAAATAATACATATGCATTGGAATGTGTGCAATTCTTAAACCAATTATGAGTCAGAGGATTCTTATTAGTCGTTTAACACCATCTTAACCATATATGGAAAGATTCGTTTTGATAAATCAAAGCCTTATCAGTCCCCAGAAAACGATCCTTACTAGAGTCAATATTTTCTTTATTAATCTTCGCTTCCGTGAAATGTTAAGTTTTATCTACCATGTTAAAAAGAAAGGTCATAAACCGCAGCAAGGTAAAAAATGTTAGACCCCAGACGAATCGCATAGAGATCATTGTGAAATTGCTACCTATGACGTCATAAGATAAGACGAGTCCACGAATCAGTGTCATGCAACTGGGTTACGTAATAGAAATCTATGGTAAATTGTCGTAGATATAATCAATTGCAAACTGGCTTGTGCAATATTTTATAAGCGTGATGCTCGTTGCATCTTTATAAATAAATAAATTTACTTTAAGAGATTTCTTTTATAAAAATCGATTACAATCTTACTTGGCACTGGTTATCCTATTGGAAATAATTTCAATTAATGAGATAATAATGAACGTAGGAGTGAAGCAATAATCGTATATTATTATTATTATTATTTTTACTATTATTAAAGTTGACGTTAATAACTTTAAAGTTCATTGCCGCAAATTACCAAATCTTTCTTCCATTCACGACCCTCGTACCTAATTTCGTTAAGATCTATTTTAATATTCTCTTTCCACCTACGTATTGGTTTACCTAATGGGAAGAGACCATTAGGTTCTACCATTTAGTATTTTATACGCGGTTCGATCTTTATCCATACGAGCCACGTGATCTGCCGATCTTAATCGACACGAATAATACATTTAATAAATCAATCGATTCAGTAACACAAATATCAAAATATTCCTTTATAATCGGAATAATTATCGACTCCAAATCAACGATAACGCGCGAGTATAAACTTTTTCATAAAAATTTAAATATCAGCTAATTGAAATAAATAATAAAAAAAATAGGATGAGGGGAAGCACGGTCGTATTAAAACGCAATGATAGTATAATCCAAAAAAAAAAAGAAAAAAGAAAGAAAAGAAATGATACCGTAGAAAGAGCTCGAAATAAACGCATATCTTTGTCTTCGATCTCTTTAAAGCACATATCTGATTAAAATGACTGTTAATATTATTTATAAATGCCATTGATATATTACACTGGTAGTGAAAATGTTAAATTTTACATGCAACGAAGACCAGGAGAACGTAGGCAGATGCTGTAGAAAGACAGGTGTTAATTACATGTTCGATTGATCGCCATAAATTTAATACCCAAGTGATCGCAACCATGTGTCGGATAAAGGACTATACACGTATATTATTCATTAATGGTGCCTGAAGAAAAAAAAACAAACAAAACAGAATCAAAAGGAAAAGAAAAAGAAAAGAAAATATTTAAACATTGCATGCAAATTGATAGTGCTCGAAAGTGTCTCGTGAAACGAGAGATATAACGGATGATATGCGAAAACATCCAAGTACACACTCAACGATAAATGCGAAAGCTTTTTTTATTCCGTGCAAGGTGTTTGTCCTTCTTTTTTTATAATTTTTAATCCTTCGTTTCAAAGTGTTTTCAAAACTTGTTAACCATTTTTATATTAATTATAGAGTAATACGAGCTTAAGGAGATTACTTGTAGTACATATAATATTATCACGTTTAAATCACGTTATTATTGGGAAAATATTAATTTCTTCTTCCTAGTTTATATTTTTTTGTCATCTTTATTGCAAAAATTATTGGACTACTTATCGTCGTTTTAAAGGCTTCTGATTGTTAGCTTAGGTTATAATACATAACTCTCTTAATGGTCCATTATGACGGTGAAAGAATCTATTACGAGGCACGAATGTCTCGGATAGTTAACGTCCTTTTCACACGTTTTAAAGCATACTTCGACCGTTCTTAAACATACATAAACTTTGCTTATCTATTTAAACTTACAGATGTAAATTTTTTTTTCTTTTAAACTTAGAAGAGAAATATGCGCCGATGCAACTCTTACGATATGCTATTACTGTTACGTAATTGTTGTCGGTTTTACTTAAAAAATATATTTTCTTTTTTGTTTCTACCAATATTTGACAGCACGATATTAAAACTTGTCAGATATTATTTGACGAAGACGAGGTACACGTGATGTAGATACTATGCGCATAACCGTGTTAATCGTTGGCAAGGTGAAAATTATTATCGTCTAAAAGATTAAATTATTATCACTAACGACTAACCGCGTATTGCAACGTGCTTTGTATGTAAATAAATATAAATATATATATGTGTTACACTTGTCAGATGCTTTTCAAGTAAAACATAAAACGTTCGATATAATATTGACGAATAAAAAATGGAACACGAAAAAAAGCATCTCTCTCCATCGGGATCGTTCGATTAAAAACTGGTTTATGATGAGCTTTTCTTTTTTCTTCATTTAAAAAAGTATTAAAATTAAAATAAAAATACAAAAATAAAATTAATATGGAGAGAATATGAACAAGGTGAATGATTGGGCACGATCGAAAAAGAACTAACCTTCACTGAAATGTCAGCAGCAAAAAATACCTTCTCCTTGCACTACAGTCCCTTTTTCTTTCCCTTTCGAATAATAAAATAAAATAAAAAATAAAATATAAATAGAATGAAATAAAATAAAAGTCTGCGTTAAATCGGATCGCGAAATATTGCGAAATATTCGGTACAAAAAAAAAATGACCGGTTGATGCAGGTGGGAAGCTTCTAAGACGCGCTTCAAAGCAAGACTGCCCCAGTTCCATCGTATTACCGCTATTATATTCCGCACAGCAGCATCCGTACATGCGTGTAACGCAGAGGCAAAGAGGCAAAGAGGCAGGCAGGCAGAGGCACGCAACCAGCCAAGAGCTTGTCGGAATCTCTGAGCTCATATGCCATTTGCAGAGGCGGTCGTAAGTACAAAATCGTCGAGGGCCGTATAAGCCATACGAAAGAACGAACGAACGAGCAAACGAACGAATGCAAGCAAGCACACATGCACGCACGCACGCATGCACGCGTACGCGTGCCTTCTTTCCTTCCTTCCTTCCTTCCTTTCTACCTTCCTTTCTGTCATCCCATCCTTATTTTTTCTTCTTCTCTTTCTATTCAACCACCTACTACTCCTTTAATGAAAGGTAGTAGTAAAACAAGTTCAACGTTGCACACGTTGTTGCACTTTCTCCCTCCTCACCCTCTTTCTCATTTCCAACACTTCATTTCTTCCTCGATTAATCATTAAACAAAAATCGTATCGAAATGTAAGATATTATACTCGGAGGAAGGGGGGTGGTAAGCCTGATCGATTTTTCAAAATTGTCGATGACTCAGGAACCATCCCACTCCCGCTCTCGCGATATTTTGGATATTTTCGAAACGAAATAACTGCATCGTCGGATATAAAGAAGAATAACAAAACAACAAAAAAATTAAACTACATTTGCCAACCGATGACGTATGCGGTCGGATTTATTTTTTTCGGCTTTATCTCTTTCATTCGTTTTTATTGTGATATTTAAAAGATCGTTAATGCTATTGAACGAAAAAAAATATAAAAAGAAGAAGAGATTGAAAATACAGAAAGACGGGTTGCGTATCATCCACGACGATATTTTAATAGCGTTTCATTTTCTAATCTCGCCACGTCTAAACACGAATCTAGGTCACGCAAAAGCACTGAGGAATAATCTTGATTAGAATCGCCGACAAGTTTGAGCGATGACGGAAAGTCGTGGTGGTTTACAAGAGTACCCATTCAAACGAAATATAGCAATAATCGCAAATAAGGAAGAAGAGGGATTATGTTTACGACTGGTATACGAAGGAGGTTTAAGTGCTGTAGAGAAATAAAAAAAAAAAAAAAAAGAATTGACACCTTTGCATATCCGCGTTTCACGTTATACCCCCCCAGACGTATTCCTTTTCTCTCCTTTTTTTACTGTTTTTCTTTCATCGTCGTTTCTAAAGAGACTTCGAGTAGTATGTTTGTCGAATGAATTTTCATTTGAATTCCGTCCCGGCAATCAGTTGTGCAAACACTGTATTTTAGCTTTTAAACGAACGATTCAATTCTTTACCACGATTATGTCGAAATGGATTTAACAAAAACGAAAATGAAAAAGAAATATACTTTTCTTTAACTTGTGTCTACTAACTATGTTATGACATACATATATATATATAATTGTTTTCTACGTATTGTAAATTAAAAAGTGTTCTTTTTCTAACGACATTATCGCTCGACATAATCGTAGAATCCTGTTGGAACAATCGTTGATTCCTGGTATGATTGAATTCGCGATAACCAACTTTAATCGCAATTTTCTATTACCTGGAATTCTTATCAACGATTCTTTTGTCTTAAATTAGTATTGATCAAAATAACATTAATTAAATCTTAACTAACAATAAAATCATAAATTACGAAGTAAAGTTTGACGGTGTTACGTGCTTCCAACGCAATAGAGAAGGAGATATAAATAAATATCATGAGTTGTGGAAACTTAAACGGAAATAGATCTTACTCTAGACATTTTCACACGGATCTTCGAAATAAGAATAAAAGATACACCATCGAAATAGCACGCGTACATTTCTTGGTATTAGTAGTACATGTTGACTCTGTTTTGCGTCTAAATATATCCAAAGGGAAGAAGAAAGTTACCGACCGCGACGACGGACACGAATGTGTTCGAATTTCAAATACGAATTTTCACGGCCGAATTCTACATAGATCATTTCTATTTAGTTTTCAGTCTCTATCGAGTTAATGAAAATCATTCATTTACAAGATTCGGTAACGCGAATCAAGTTTGCTAAACGTGTTTTCTATTAAAAACTAACATTTCACGGATGCAAACCAACATACACACACACACACACACATGTCGGGGATTCATGCGCCTCGTGAAAATAAAAGATGAGATCATTTTTGCGCGCGTCATGCAAATCCACATTAACTAACTCGGTGCTCGATTTACACGAATTCTTGTCTCTTGCCCGACAACAGACTATCGAAAAAAAATATCGCATACTCAAGTTGAATCAATATTTTATTATCTGCTGCGTTTTATCTCTTCCTTCAATCAGATTTCTATCAATAACTCTTATACGATTATTTTATGCGCAACAGGTATTTTTTGTTTCTTTTTAATTAACTTTCATGTCAACGTTTATTCATGCTGCTTAACAGGTACAAAGGAGATGATGACACACAATTCATTTTATTTTTTATCATTTCTTTTTCCCCTCCCATTTTCTTTTTTCCTTTTTTTTACGAAGCATATTTTCGTATAAAAGTATTTTTACGCGCTTATCACGATTCTCGTTTCGCGGTGAATGAGATTGTTGGCTGCTGAGTCACGCGTAGTAGAGAGACACGTAATACACACACATACACACATATACACACATGGTTAGCCCGCGAAAGAACGCGGCAGACGTCGTTTTAAAGAACGCGCGTGCGATGTATATAAAAAGATCAACGAGGAATCGCAAACGAAGGTTTCTACATATCTAGTTAAAGTATCACGAAGATCCCTCCTCCCTCCAATCGAATCGAAAAATTCTGCTAGAAATTCTTCGGTGCGTTAGGTAAAAACAATTTCATTTCTAAGTATTACGATTAATTTTTATTATTAATACGGTAATAGTTATCATCGATGATATTCATTGCAATTTCTACGAACGAGCTTTTGCTCTAATCACGCGAAATAAACTATGACAAATATCGATTTTTTCATTACCATATCTTTAGATAAAGATGTGTGGTTAATAAATTGTATAATACAAAATGACTATATTGTTTTAAAAAATACAGAGTATATATATGAACATACATTGGAATGGGAATAGAAACGATTCAATTGTATTCCGTTAGTGTAGATTTTCTTGAAATCGTATGATCGTATGACCGTATGATTGTAATTGATAATACGAATGTCAAACACCGTATAAATGCATGACTAGAGATGGGGTTCGTATATTCGTGATGATGTAACGGGCAAAACCGCAAAGACCACACCCCGCCACTGACGCAGCCACGTGTTATTTCGTAAGCTAGTGAGTTTTAGGCAAGGCCAAAGTGTATAATAAGTTCGTGCCTTGCATAGGTATTACACGATAATACGTCATGATTTAGTAAGTAAAATCACTTTGATGTCGAGTAAGAATATATCATATGGTTTATTTGTGATTTTACAAATAGGAATGATTCATCGTTATTCCAGAAACCCATGAGATTATGTATGCAGGGAACACCATTGTCATCGTCCTCGTTACCCTAACCGTCGTATCATCCTGAGTCGAATGCATAACTTCGCTATATCGTTTAATTTCCCTTTTCGTTCTCGCTTCTTATCATTGATTCAATAGCATTAAGAAACACGAGAACAAGAATTTATTGAAATTAATAGTAATTATGTAAATTGTATCGTTAACGATGTGGTTTAGCAGCTCATTTATTAGCCCATAATTAACATTCTCCTGATATGAGATTCGAATTTTATATAAAATCCTTGAATATTAGATAGATGGATAAATAGATAAATAGATAGATGAAAATGTAGAATAAGTAAAAGTAAAAAAGAAAAAAAATAGGTTCGAGCATACTGGTGTACGCTATGTCGAATTCAAATTATACTAATTAAGTACAGCACGCTAACTTCGTAGACAACATTCCGTAACTCTCGACCGCAGACACGTCAGATGTGCAAGAAGATGTTCCTGCGGTTGCAACTAATTTACATCTGTCACTTTACGAGATTCTTACGGATCTTAGACTATCCCATTTTCTTTCCTTATTCGCGAATCTTATTGTTTGCATTGTTACTTTTATCATCTTCCCTTTATCCTATGTTGTTTTTGTAAATATTGATCAAAGAACCGATACAACGTTGAATAGATACAATAGGAAAAGGATTTGTACTGTGGTGTTATATTGGTACTAAACATAAATTAGCATACTCAGCACGAATATCGTTAACGTCCAAAGAAACCGCAACGATTGCATCTTTGTGATTTAAAGTATACATTTCTTTGATAATTCCTCTTATCTTCTCACACCGCCCACATCCTTTCATTTCAAACTATATCGTCTTAGATTCTATCATTCGAAATTAAATAACATCATCTCTTTTAGTAATGAATGATAACCAATTCTACCAATCTATGACGTTGTTTTAAAACGTTCGAGAAATAAATTCAATCTTCAAGGCTAATCATTCATTTCTTTTGTCTTTTTTTGTTCTTTCTTTCTTTCTTTTTTTTTTTATGTATCATCATACCAAGCGTAAATTCATTTCATCGGACAATTTGACGGATGATTTATATCGTAAACGGGAAATGATTGGCAGCTTCGATTCCTGATTATCGTTGAACACGTTCGCTAAGTATGTATAATAAATATCTTCGAAGATACTTCTTCTCAACGCTTGGTAAGAAGGAGTCTTGTGCAAGAAGAAAAGAAGAAGCAAAGGTGATCTCGGTGTTTTAAAGATGCGACAAGTTTTACATTTCTCCATTGAACAACAAAATCATATTCTCGATCTGAAATTACCCTTTACAATGTAGGCGTAACATATTTCAAAGAGGTAAAAAGGTCATTGAAAGAAATCTTTTGAACGTTCAAACGTGTTGTTACTTGAATGAAAAAATAATCATTGAGATAGTAGACACGAAAATCATAGAACATTATTTATTTATTTATCTATCCTTAGTATGCTGCTGCTGCTGCTGCTGCTGCTGCTGATGTTGCAACGAATGCATGTACTTGAACGATAAACCGTTATAACTCGTTGATTCGCGACTCTAATCTTAGCTGGATTAGAAGACATTGACCAGTTTTGTCTAGGTACTCGAGTAGTATTCCTCGAAAGGAAATAAACTTTCGTTTAGACAGATATAGAAAGAGTAAGAGAAGAAAGATAGAGATAGTAAGAGAGTGAGAGACGAAGGAAAGGTACATACGACAGACGAAATATGCGAAGGTACAGCTTTACGTGCACACATCACACGAATGTACATACACGTGTATACCTACGTGGACACGAATATATCTGGGAGGGGGGTATGTGTGTTGGTCGGAGGCCGGCTGGTTGGCGCCACTCGGCCCGCCACATTTATATCGAAGTAACGCGTAATAAATGTAATATTATACACGTCGGTGATATGGCAACGTATAAGACTGTATTGTAAAAAGATGAATTATAATATCACCTTTCGATCGAAACCTCTTTCTCCCCGTCGGTCGTTTATTTCGATCGATTTGACGAAATAAATATTCAAATAAAAAGAGAGACCGAAATGAGTTGCGAAGAAATTCTTCCTACGTGTTGTTCAAGGAAAGGTATAATTTTAAGAGACAGACCAGCAGGGGGAAAATTGAGAGAGAGAGAGAGAGAATCAGCCGATATATACAAGGTATTCCACCTTCCACCTTTCAAAGTTGATAGGAGTAGAACGACGTCGAGAGATAACGGAAAACTGGAGCGGAGAGTTGGATCGAGAAAAGTGATAATAACTTTGACGGGTGGAGAGGAAGGGAGGAGGAGGAGAAGCAAGGCGTAGAAAGACAACTCTCGCGAGTTCTGAGTCATCGGTGCATAAAGCGGAAAATAAGAGGTTGAAGTGTCAATGGTTCGATACGAGTTTAATGATAACCACCACCATTGGAGGAGCCTCAGGTCGTTGAAATTGGGACGAGCGAGCAACTATTCAAAGAGAAGATGTGAATCGAGAGAAAATTTAACGATTAACCAACTTGGACTTTGGGTTTAATGAAAGAAAAAGAAGGACTCGATAATGATAAAAAGAAATAAGTGAAAAGAAAAATAAAGAAAAGAGAAAAAAGAAAGGTGAAGAGTGAATGGAAAGGTGCTAATTATCTCGAAATTCCTGATATTGTTAGTTAGGCGATGCGGCTCTGATCATGCATACATTCATACATACGTATACATGCATAGATGCATGCATATATATATACACACACGTATGCAAATGGTATGAAGCGCGAATCGAGCGCAATGTTATTTCGGATGTCGCGCGCAAACGTTGCCAAGAAAATACTCGGCGACACGTTCACGTGGGAGAGAAACGATCATACGCAAACGTCGTTCCTACAACGTCCGATTCTCGTGTAACACGCACGCATTTATATAAATATGTATGTATATTTCCAAGTATACATATTTTCCAGCATTCCAGAAGAAAACTTTTAATGATCCTTATCGTTTAATACAAAAAATACTAATTAAAAGATCGAAGACTAATCGAGAGAAGCCGCATTGATCGTTAACGGGAAGAACGAAAGAAAAAAGTTAATAGATTCTCTTTTAATTTACTCGGGACTTTTCTATTACCTTGATAAAAAAAAAAAAACACTTTCATTGCTATGAATTATCGCCAAATTGATCAGTGTGTACATAACCATCAGGTAAGATACCTCCTTACACGAACTAATGACAGTTTTGCCGAGTATAGAGCAAACGATTATGCTGTCTTGCCGGTTTGATTTGCATTAAACGTTTCAATGGTATCTAGGATAGGGCAGATTCCAAGGACATACTTGTCGATTAAAACAAAACGAATCTTCGGAATTTGCTTTGTAAATATTTCTTTCGATGATCTATTTTTTTCTTCTTTTCTTCTTTTTCTTTTTAACAGTGTATATCGTGTTATCTAATTGTTTAAGTGGAACTCCATCTCAAGTTCATGATTTAAATCTTATATGCACGTTTAGAGAGAAATACAGATAAAGAGAAAGAGAGAGAAAGGTTTATAGCAGATATTTGATAAGCAAAACCATTTGATAAGATATCGATAAAAGAAAAAGAAAAAGAAAATACAGTCTCTTGTGTTACTTGATTGTAACAGGCATTGAGACACGCAATAATGAAACTTCGTAGGCAGCCATTGAAGT
The DNA here is from genome assembly GCA_023678845.1 of Mischocyttarus mexicanus. Lineage (NCBI taxonomy): Eukaryota > Metazoa > Arthropoda > Insecta > Hymenoptera > Vespidae > Mischocyttarus > Mischocyttarus mexicanus. Next base: position 1,186,433 of record JACGTP010000026.1, on the reverse strand, counting down.
CAGATAAACGCAAATCGATAATCGTTATTCGATAAACTCTGTGGTCAAGTTTATTTACCAATGATATCATCGATAATACTAGCTGACGCTATTCTATGGAAAATGGTAATCCTATAGCTAATATAATTTACGATTCAATAATTATAACTAATTATCATCGATCCTATATAAAATCGATTAATTCATTCGTACCTATGTATACTTAAACAATATTTACCTATCTCTTTGGGAGAAAGAGAGAGATTCGAAAGATTTATTTCGATATATTAGGTTGTTGGAAAAATAACGTCGGATTTCTGGGATTTATTCAATTGGGAACGTATGATATGTACGTAAATAAATTTCAATTACCTTTTGACGACAAAAAATTACAATAAGGGGGTATTTAAAATTTTCTTATAGACGATAAGAAATGACAAATAAGGAATAGAAAATGATTTTTTTATCGAAACGATGACAGAAAAGAAAAACACGTTAGCAAAGATTTCTATGTACATACATACTCGTAGTATGTATTATGTGTAAATCGTAACCAACATAAAAAGAGAAAGAGAGAAAGAGAACAACGATATAGATACCTTTCTCCGTGACCCCTCAACGAGTCCTTCTTCCGCTAGCGGCTTTTTCTTCTCCTCTTCGATGTTTATTTGCGCGCGACCTTTCTCTCTTGGTCCCAGCTTGACCTTAAAGAGTAGCCCCACGCTGAATTATCCGTCGCGTATACCAAAAATACGCGTAGTGATCAGCTTTGCTCTCGTTTAATAGATACTAAGTATGATGACTTCCGAATAAGAGAAAAAGAGAGAGAGAAAGATAGATAGAATAACAGTATACGATTAAGGGGAGATTTAAATCACGATTTGTACTAGTTTCAAAAAAATATAAACAACTGTAATCCTTTCACCACGTTTTACTATTTCAAATATCCAGATAAAAAGACAAGAAGATAGATAGATAGAGAGAGAGAGACATAGAAAGAAGAAAGAAGATGAAAGTGAACAAACAAACAATACCGATATTTAAAAAAAAATTCGTAAACGTGTTCGTCTTAGGTAACACTTTCTCGTTAAAGTCACGCACACCAAGAGAGTAAGACAGAGATAGATGGATGAATAGATAATTAGATAAATGTAAGATAAATAAATAGAAAAATAATTCGTAAACGATTTGTTTTTTATTTTCACGTGTCCGAATTGTACCGGCAAACGTATCACGCAAGTAATACGAACGAATGAACGAACCTTTCGCGCGCGAGCTTCGAAAAGCAATGCAAGCACGAACGACACGAGAGACTCTCCTTCCTTCCTACGTTCTTACGTCGTTCCCGGCACGCTCGATCTCTATCTCACTCTCTCTCTCTCTCTTTCTCTCTCTCATTCCTTCTCTCATGTTCTCTCTGTCTCTCTATTTCTTGCTCTGTCTCTTTCTTTCACGGTTCTTCGGACTAACTCTATCTTTATTCCTCTTCAACGTTAACCTATAGTCATCTCGATTCCTTTTAGTCGTCTCACTTGCACCTATCAAGTATCTCGATCAGTCTTTCTCCTTCTGTCCCCCACTCTACTGACCATCCATAACTGTTCCGGTCTCTTTCCAGTCTTCTTATTTCTCTCTCTTTCTCTCTGTCTCTGTCTCTGTCTCTTTTACTCTCCCCTTTCCCCACGTTTCCCCACGTCTTGTCGCACCTTCAGGCGCTTTACCTCCTCTTCGTAATCAAAAATCCAACTCTCTCCTTTTCTCCCTCGTAGATTGGATTATCCGTCTCTCACCGAGTTATTTGTCTTTTCTCTCTCTCTCTCTCTCTCTCTCTTTCTTTATTTCTCTTTTTATTTCTCTCTCACTGGCCCTTTGAAACCTCCCACGCACTCTCTTTTACAGTCCTGCTTGTTCCTCAACATCTTCTCTGTCTCTTTCTGTGTTATCCTCCCTCGATTTCTCTCGCTCTTTCGTCATTCTGTCGTTCGGTCTTCCTATCACGAGAACCGACACGCGTCCAGTCGTGCTCCGAAAGAGAGAGAAAGAGAAAGAGAGAGAAAAGAGAGAGAACTTTTGCCAACACCTACGGGTTCGTACAATTTCCACACAACTCTTTTCTTTCCATTATATTTTTTTGTTCTTTTCTCTTATCTTTCTTTATTTCTTACATTTTTTTATTTAAATGCAGACACAAGTCCGGTGGTAAACTTTACCAACAAGCACCATCGAAATCTTTAGTTTCTTTAAATAACGCGGTCTTTGAAAGGTCTTTGATAGTTGCGACTTGTTTTAAGAAGTCTCGACGCATTTTGGGGTGAAAAGAAGTGGTATTGTTGAACAACAGAAAGAAAAATATAGAAAATGCGATGAATGGACGTAAAATTAAAGAGGGGGATTTTTTCTTTTAACGAGTTAATTAGGTCCTTTACGTTTAGATATTCTTTCATTTTAAACAAGTACCTTTAAATGAAGTAACTTGACGTTAAAAGCACTACTCTGTGCTTTTTCTTCTCCCTTACCCTCTCTCTCTCTCTCTCTTTTTATTTTTTACAAGCTTTTTAAATACTGTGCAAGAATGCAAGAGAACTAAAGAATTGGGTTAAAGTAGAAAGCGCGTTTTACACGCGTTAATTTGTCTTTAAAGTGTTCTTCTCTCTCTCTTTCTCTCTTTCTCTCCTTACTGTAAGTATGTACTTTAATTATTCAAAATAAAATGTCTTTGTATTTAGCGAAAGTAAAACTGCTGTTTCTTATTTTTCTTTGTCGAATAAATCGAATTTTCGTTACGTTGTTGAAAACAACAACTAATTCTATGTCCATTTTTTCAAACGGATTTCCTTTCTATAGAACAATTCGTGATATTCGATTAGGAAGTGGTCCATCGTTATCACTTGACGACCATCGTCTCATCATCTACCCCTTGTAATAACCTTTTGCGACGATCATTCTATGTAACCTATGTACATCTCTCATAACTTATTTTTAAAACGGTTCATATCTCCTATTAATACTCATTTTCTTTTTTTGAAATTTCTATAACAATCGTATCGACAATAATTATTTAATCTTAATATTATATTAATATAACACACAGATCCAATCTGTAAGGTGAAAAAATATCTTCTTCTTTTCTTTTTTTTTCCCCCTTTCAAGCAGAAAAAGATCGAAAGTACATTTTGGTATTTAAATGAAAGTAGGATAAACGACAAAACTATATGAGATACAGATTAGGAAAAGATTTGTTAGACATCCCTAGAAATTCCTCTACGACAGGGTATATGCGCACTTAAAGCATACTTTAATACTATCAGTGAAGAATTCCAAAACTATCTGAACTAACGGTTAACGTTAGAAAGCATTCAAGTTTTACGCTGTTCTAAGGCTTGTCGATTAACTAACTCAATTACCGCCGGAATTAGATAAAATTTTTCTTCAACTCGTTTAGCGTAGCATCGTATGGTTGTTTCTTTTTTCCTAGTTATCTCACGTTCCAATTTAGGTGAGTCTCTCGTTATGTATTTGAAAAGCATTTGTAAAACTAGTAAATCGTCCAAACGATTAATTTTAATTCTATCGACTAATATGAACTTTGTTCTTAACAATTGTTCTTACATTTTTCATATTACACTTTTTTATAGAAAAATGTATAACAAAAGAAATGATTGTTATCGGGATAAATAATGATAGACGCGTTGTTAATGTTTCTATTGATAAACAATGTTGAAAGCTCGAAGATAGAAAATTTAATGAGGATGTTTAATTAATATCACAAAGTGATTGAATTATATTCTAGACAATTTCATTATAAATCAACACAATATCTTTTGTGAACCTAAACGATGTACTAGCGCTCTCTGGAAACGCATGAATCAACGACTTGAATTAAACACTCGTAACTACCGACAAACGTGGTACCTACATTTTCACAAAGATAAAGAGTTCAACGATTAATTTATGTATTACATCTTGACAATACTATTCAATATATTTTTGGAATTGATGATAAAATAATTGTTTTGTTTTTTTATTTTGATTCAGGTTAGCGCTCCACGGTTCCCAGTAGTTGTGAAATTAGGACATGCTCATGGAGGAATTGGGAAAGCACGAGCCGAAACAAATCAAGATTTCTTGGATCTAGCATCTTTGGCAGCATTGGCGAATACATATATCACCGCTGAGCCATACGTTGATACCAAATTTGACGTGCACGTGCAGAAAATAGGAAACAATTACAAGGCCTTCTTGTAAGTTAGAAATTTAATAGGAAAGACAGTTACCATTCAGTTTTATATATATTTTCAATATTATCAAAGAGATTGCATCTGTTTACTCGCCCCTTTGAAATCAACAGAACACGGTTTTTATTTTTCCGATCAGGTCATCCATTTATTTTATTAAACATGTTCACTCGTTGTTTGACTTCAGTGATCTGACAGAAACAAGTAATCAAACGTATATTATTTAATCATGATAAAAATTACGGTATAATGTAGAAAACTGTAAGAAATAATCTAAAAGTTTGAAGTAACATTCTCATATTTACTTTTTATCATGCTCCAAAAAAAAGATGCGTTCGAAAATAAGCTCAAATAATCCAATCTGGCTAGGTGTTTAACTAATAATTTATCTACAATTAACATTCGTTATATTAAATAATGATGAATGATTTGTTTTTTTTTATTATTAAAGACGAAAGAGCATAACTGGAAACTGGAAATCAAATACGGGTTCGGCTATGTTGGAGCAAGTACCGGTTAGCGAAAGACACCGTGTTTGGATTGACAATGTGTGTCAACTTTTTGGAGGTTTGGATATTTGCGCGATCGAGCTACTAGTTGGTAAAGATGGCCGTGAACACATAATAGAAGTTAATGATAGTGCACTTTCCTTGATGGGAGATTCTCAGGAAGAAGATCGCCGTTATATCGCAGATTTAGTTACTGCTAAGATGCAAGTACGTTAGATGAAAGAAATTTGAAATAAAAAATACTTTAACAGAATATTTCGACAAAGACCTACGCAAGTAATCTTTTTTTCTTATTTTTTTTTCGATTCGATGATTTTGCTCGCAGGCTTGTTGCCGACCACCCAACGTTTTAACGAAAACAGCCTCGAGGGGTTCCATGTCTGGTTCGAGCCAGGCTACGAGTCCTGTAGAAGAATCACGTACAGGACCTCCACCAATGGCACCACCACCTGCACCTTTAGGATCTCATGGAAGTATGAGCTCGATGGCAAGCATAGGTAGTTTAGGTTCTACTACGGCCTTGGCAGGCGACGTTACTACTTCGGATACTCATCATCAACTTCAACGTCGCGATTCTCAAGGTCTCTCTCTTATTTTGTCTTTTTTATATATCTATTTTTCTTATCATTCTATCCTCCCTATAAATAATATTTATCTATGTTTTTTTTATATATATTTGGTTTATGATTTACAGCATCCCAATCGAGCACGGTCAGCAGTGCACCATCAGTCGGTCGAAGACCAGATGAACCACCGACAATACCATCAAGGGTACCTTTCCATCGTCAAGGTAGTCAGTCTCAGACTCAAGGAGAAGATACAGAAGATACTATGAAGAATCTTCGAAAAACGTTCGCTGGTATATTCGGTGATATGTAATTCGTTTAAATCGGCTGATATTAATAACAAGGGATATAAGTTGTAAGATCAAGAATAGACCTGATTAGAAAATTTCTATAATGCAACACGTTTATGTAATCGATCCTTTTCGAGTCTGACAAAAATAATACCGTCTTGTTGTTTAAAGGATTATTATTTTAACGATACGGTTTAAAAAAAAGAAACAAAAAGGTTGACATTTAAGCGACTCAAGGATTGCTATAGTATTTCCTATTGTGTAGCCTCGCATCGATGTGTAAATATCTATATATTTGCAGATACTTTATTTATCTTCTGTTGTACACAACCAATAACGCGGTTTCTATAGATTAGAAGGTTTTACAATATTTTAGAGAAATAAATGATTCACCAGTAGTCTCGATATATATATTCGATATAGAAAATTGTTATAATTTTATGTTGATAGATAAATACGTAATATGCACTTTATACACATATGTTTTATTTGACAAGAGTAAAGTTTCATTATTGATTATACGACAAATGTACTTAATTGTAATCGAACAACGAATAATTTATTAACGATTTATAATCCAAAAATAATCTGTATGTTTATTTCTCAATTCGTCTTATTTAATTGAATTTATTTTTTTAATTTATTTTGAAAGAGGGGTGTGTGTCGTTTATCGTCTAAGGAAAGTTCCGAAATAATCATCGATAAAAACAATATGCTTTGGCATTTCATATTTTAAGCGCACAAGTAGTTTATAAGCTTTGAAAAAATAAAAACAAGAGGATTTTAACGTTACGATGATGTCTTTAAAATTACAATGAGCTGCATATATATAATAAACACATATATACATACATACATACATAAATACATACATATATATATATATACATACATACACAATAAGGTGCTTAGAAAAGTTGTTGTTAAATTAGAAAAGATTTTTAAATAGCAACAAAAGTAAGAAATTTAAATCAAAGCCATTCGTTAAAAGTGTCTATTATCTTCCATAGATTTGCAGTCTGCGAATATATAAATGTTTATGCAAATTCAAGGCTCGTTATTTATTATCTTCCTCGATGCGATAAATTAAGATATCTCTATGTTTAAACAAAAATGAAAGATATTTCGTCTCCAATTTGAGTTATCAAGAACGACCGAGTGTATTTCAAAGATGATCAAATATCGTGACTTCAGCATCAATTTAATTCATAGTTTTTTTTTATCCTTATATGAAAATCAAAATACTTTTTAATTGATTTTATGTATTTCAACGTGCCTTCGAACAATATTGAAGTGTCCTTTTTATAATATTCTTCGGATACATCAAAGATGCGATGTTAACGGTTAATGATAATTAAAACAAACAAATGTATCTTATCTTCGACAAAATTTCAAATCAAAAGTATATTGCACTATGCACAATTTACAAATCATTATCGATGATATTCAAAGTAATATTGAATCATTTTTAAAAATATGTTTACTTATTGTCAATAAAATGGACACAAGTGGTACACCGTCCAACGGAAGGAAAAAGAAATGTTGCAATTTTTCAAACCGTTAACAATTTATAACGTCCAATTGATTTCCTTGAGTTGAATTTTTATAATTGTTTAAAATTGCGCCCCTTGGAGAGTATTATAAATATTCTGAAAGATAAAATCAAATCAAAAGATATCAATCTTTAGATAAAAACAATGATTCTAAAGAAAAAAACAATGATTAATTTATGAAATAATTTCTTGCAGAAGACAATAATGTCAAGATAAGAAAAAAAAAAAGAAAAATGTAAAAACGTGCATAACGGCACTAATAATACTTATTGTTTAAATAACAAGCAAATCAATGTACACCTTTAAAATCTTTACCATCGTAAAATATTCATAATTAAACGTTGCAATTTTATTCTCACAATTGTTAATATAAAAATGAAGAAGCTGAAGCCACGATATCGTACAGAAAGGATTGATATTCAAGAAAATAAAGGAGACGTTAGAAAACGCCAATTAATAAAGACAAAGAATACCTCAGGGGTGCGAACGTAAGCGAGTAAATGATAACATAGAAGACTAGAAGAAACTGTCAGTATTGATAGAGCAGAAAATGAATGAACAAGAGAATAAAAAAAAGTAACAAACGTAGAGGGATTAGTAGAGTTAGACGAATATTCGGCGAGATAAAGGTGAATATTTTCTTTAGACTTGAAAATAGTCAAACTATTTGTGTTACTTCAAAAGAAAAAAAAAAAATAGTTTCTTATTTCGTTTTAATCCTTGATAGTTGAAAATTAAAGTTTATCTACATATGTTATGTAGTTAGATCCTATATAGTAAAATCCTATCATTTTCAAAATTAAATAGTATTTTTAATTGAATATAAATCATGAATGTTTTCTTCTAAATCATTTCATTTGAAAACTTGTACGTAAATCGTCTACTCTATAAAAACTTATTAACATTTAGGTACACGTATTATCAAAATATCTACCATTATGGTTTCATATTTTTATACTATTTCTTATCCCAGGCAAATATCGGGTGGTGCGATATTTGAGATGGAAATCGTTTTTTAACAAAATATCTAATCTATCAAGGAGAAACAAAAAGAATAATGATCGATAATTCTGAGTAATTTATTCGTATTGCGTTTTAAAAACCCAGAGTTAAATAATTATTATATTAAAAGACAAGGAAAATTATTCGAGAGTCGTTTACTTAGAGACATTAACATTCCAATTATATCAATTAGTATCGTTAAAAGCAACGATAATATTTCCGATGTTAAAAATTCCTCTTCTATATTTTCCCTACAAAATAATTATGAACGAAGTAATAACAATAATAATATCAATAACTTTAAAACCTTCTACTAGCGTAGGCTTCTTCGTTGTTGCGATTTTTCAACAAACACTGCATCGCATATGCAAATATTATTTATTTATTTATTTAATGAAAAAAAAACCAATTTAGTACGGTGTAAGGTAAACGACGTTGGGGAAAGATCATAAAATAAATATTATTACAGAGATGATTACACAGACAGTATTTTATAGATGATATAAATTGATTAAATATATCAATATGCCGATTATTAGAATTTACATTTAAAAATCTTCTATCAAATTCGTCTGATTTTGTAATTTTCATTATAAATTATAAACGTGTGAGATAGGTCATAATCGTCAACGATACCTATGTCAGATTTATCCTAATGAAAAGTTGGTTAGTGATTCGAAATTGAGTAGAAATTGAAAGAAGATAAAAATACGTCTGACCTCTCAACGACAGTCGAAGCAATATCTCGATTAAAAAAATAAATAAACAAAAAAATAAATAAGAAAGAAAAGAGAAAAAAAAGAAAATACAAAAAATAATCGTTTCGTTTTATTGTCGAATAACCAAAAAAAGAAAAAGCAAAAAAAAGGATAAAAAATTAAAATAAAAAAAAAGATGAAGGTGGAGAATGGCAACGATCTCTTCCGTGAAAAAGGCATGGGGAGGAGATGGGAGAAAATCGTTGCAAAATAAGAAAAAAAAAACGTACCTACGTGTATTTTCAATATACATATATTTCGTAGTCGTGATTAGCGTGACACATATTAGAAAAAAGAAGTAAAGAAAAAAAAAAATAAAAAAAAAAAAGTATTACAGAAGACAATGTTAATCGGTTCGAGTACGCGATTGAAAGGTTTCGAGTTTGTCTTTAAAACGTTTCGTGTGTTTCGTCGTTCGGAAATAATTTAAAACGGAAAACGTGTGTGAATATAGACAAAGTGGAAACCTTCAAAAAAAAAAAGAAGAATAAAACATGCGTATATTATCGAACTTTCCTCAACCCCATAATATTTTGCCCGTATTTTAATCGAGCATTCGTTTGATACTAATCGAGGAGAAATCTTTTTACGTACGGAAGATCAGTTTGGCGATAATAATGTTTATTATCGACGGTTGCTGCCAGTTCAGTGCCTCCAACATATGTGTGTCTCTTTTTCCTTCATTTTTTACATATTTAACGAAAGAGACAGAGAAAGAGGGAAATAAAGGATTCAATAATAAAACGAGAAGGATTTTGCTAACGAAAAACTGCAAAAAAAAGAACAATTATTGCGAAAGAGGATTTTTCCACCGTCCGTCTTGATTATAAAGAGAAAATACAATTTGTATTTGTTCGATATTAAATACCTTTTTTTTTTCTTTTTTTATCAACGAACCATAAATAAATAAAATTAACAAACAAAAAGAGAGAGAGAGAGAGATCGAGAGAAATAAGTTTTAATCAGGGAACTTGTAACACCACAGTATTTATTAATTATTATATTTTAAATCGAGAGACAACAAATTTACCACGCGTTCGTATGTTTAAAATATTAAAAAGCAAATAAACAAAAATGCCCATTTCACGTATCCTACGTGGATTTAATTAATCAGGATTGCTTTTCGAAAGAGTAAAAACGTCAATTTAAAATAGAAATGATTACTTGTTTTGAAAAATCTACCGCGTCCCAACAACGAACATCGTGAAAAGTAAAAATAAAAATGAAACAGCGAGTACGATTCAAAAACAATAAAAGAAAAAACTAACACACAATAATAAAAGCAAGAAATAAAATTTATATTAATATTAATTATAATAATAATAATAATAATGATAATAATAATAATAATAATAATAATAATAATTATAATAATAATTATAATAAGTGAGAGCACATATTAACATCCTCGAATTAATTTAATTGGAAATTGGAGCCAACTAGAGTACGCATTATTGATTTAGTCTCGATTATAGCGAAAGCTCGTCAAACACGATAAATACTCAACCTCAGTGTAATGGAAATTCTTTTAAAAACTACACATTAAATAAAGGTAAACGATAAATTAAACGACGAACGAAGAAAAAAAAAAGCATTATTTAATAAATAAAATAAAATAAAATAAATATGTGAAGTTATAAATCTCTAATGGTAGACGTTGTTGTCGAAAGGGCGAATAACTGACATAAGTTACTACCCCTCCACCGACACGCGTAACCTCCTTGATTTCAATGCGTGCTAGCCACATGTATAATAATCACACAAGAATACATACAGAAGTTTGGAAAAAAAAATTATATATATATATATAAAATACATATAAGTAAAAAATATATGAACTATTAATTGACATTAACAATGATATTATTATAATGCCTGCATAAACGTTAATGATTATTATCTTCGAATACATCTCGATGTTACTCATTCGATAAAACAAAATATAATAATTGATAATCAGCCTATCGTGCCGAGGAAAGATGAAAGGATAAGAAAATATGAAGGGGGGGAGGGAAAGAATAAAAAAGATAAGAAAAGTAAAGATAGAAAAAAAAAATGAGCAAGACCAACGTTGATCAACGTTAAAAGGTTTTAACAATAAGAAAGACACAGGTCTAATTAATATACTACGTATTTATATAATATATAATATATAGAGGGAAAGAGTATTATAAACAGTCGTATTAAGGTGTGAAAGCGCGAAAAGTTGAAGATTTCGAGTTAATAAAAAATAACGAAGAAAGTGGATCGAGTTTCGATGGTCGGAAAAATCTCGAAATTATTCAATCAAGAAAAAAAAAAGGAAAAAAAAAACATGCGCTATCATCGATAAAAATAACATCGCGAAGAGAGGAGATGGAGGTATGAAATGAAAAAAAAAAAAAGAAAAACATATTTAAACATCCTGAGATTGGGGAATAAAATCGAATAATCATTTTGGATGATCGATGATCAACGAAGATCAGAACCAAGGATGGTCAAACCTCCTAGAGAATTAAGCCTCGTGACTTAGATGAATGACAATATAAAACCATGATGATCGAAAAAGATATGAATTAGCGTGTAGGAAGAAAGACTGGGGACGGGGATAGTGGGGTGGGTAGGGGAAGGGTAGGGGTAGGGAGGGATAACGTTTTTATTTTCAGTCCTTTTAACCTTTCTCAAATCCCATAGTAATCGTTGGATTGCGTGGGGGGTCTAGTTTCTTAGAACCATGGACGCTGCTTTTACGTAAGAAAGGAAAATATAATAAAGAAGAAGGAAAAGGAAAAAAAAAAAGAAAAAAAAAAGGAAAAGGAAAAGGGAAAGATGATACGAACGAACAACGAAAGTGGTAATAGGAGTGGATTGGATGAAAAAGATAAAACAGCGTTCAGGATGAAATAAGAATGTCCTATCATTACGTACACATACATATACACCGTAAATATAAATTCCAACGGTAGATTAATTTGTTCCTTTTTTTTATCTCCTACGTACGCGGGGAGGAGGGGGAAGATGCAATTTGTTATCGTTATAAATGGGGGAAGAGCGGGTAAAGGGGTAGGGGGAAGGGATGGGGGGATATAATTAAACATTAAACGAATACAAGAATAAGAAGAAAACTTAAGAAAGACAGTATATACTAGGAGCTAAGGTGAAGTATGTGCGACACTATAACAAGTTAGAGAAAAGATTCAAATAATGCAATTTCTATTTGTCATCGTTAATTGTTATACATTATCTGACTTTTGCGAAAAACGAGCGATATGGTGTCTCTCTCTATATATATATATATAAAATCTAAGAAGCGTACGCAATTTAATGAAATTACCTATAAGAGGAGTCCAGATGTTTTAACAAACAGGAAGAAGAACCGTGCTGGTAAACTACGACAAGAATGTATAATGAGAAATTGTATAAAAAAAAATAATAGGTAAACAAAAAAAAAATGAAAAATAAGAAAATTATAAAAAAAAATAATAATAAACAAACAAACAGACATTTATAGAGTAGATATACCGATTAATGCGAGTACGCGTAATTGATACATAACGGGAAAAATATTTCTGACTTCGTATTTACGGTGTGGTGCTCGTTGTCGATCGACTATGTTTTCTTCTTACTCATTTATTGATTATTTATATTTTCTTTTTTTTACTTCTTCGAATTATTGTTACAACTGTAAAAAAGAAAAAATGATTATAACGGTTCTTCGATCAATTGGACAAATAATTCATTCATTCATTCATTCGTTCGTTCATTCATTTGAATTGTGAAGAAAAAGTATAGTCGATTGTCAGCGAGCACGGGATTAACTATTATAAGGAACGTTGTTGAGATAATGAAATATTCGACGAAAGATTAATGTATTTGAGAATAATTATGAAAAATACATTGAGTCCCAATTTTTTGTTTTTTTTCTTTTTTATATAAGGTATAGGAGTTATTGTCGAATAATTTGTTTAATTTTTGTTCAATTAGATCAGAGTCAAGTTTATACATTCGTAAGTGTTTCATTATTACATCAATGATTTCGTGTAACATCAAACGATTTTTCGCGAACATCAGATTATCAAGTGTTATTATAATCTCATCGATTGAACTGTTAAATCACCATAGAATTATGAAATTATTCTGTAAAGCGTTTCTCTTAATCTTTACGATTGTTACTGGAACATATGCGCATTCATAAATGTGTTAAAGCGATAGATGAATGTTCATTGTGTTATATACATATAATATATGTTGCGTTGTCCATTGAATTATTATATTATGATTACGATTATTCTTATTATTATTATACTGAAGCTATTATTATCGATATTAACGAGATCTCGAGATGGCAATGAAAAAATGAAATATTACAGTGGCAAAATATTTTAGAGAGTTTTTCCCCCCCCCCCTCCCGCCGCCGCCGTTACCGCTGCGCGAGATGCTATAAATATAAATAATCGATGTGTAATAATCGTCGTAACCACAAAGTTTTCCAATTCACCGATTAGCCGATGCACTTGTAAGATGTAAATCGTGATTTAAACGAAAACAAAAAAAAAAGAAAAACAACAAATTATTATCAATCCTTGATAAATGTATCGCAAGAAAGGGGTAATAAAAGAAAAAGAAGAAAAAAAAAAGAAATAATGGAGACGTTTGTAATCCACGATTAGAGGTAATCGGACACGCTGTATTTGATATGTGTCCGACCTATAGGATTCGTTAAAATATGATTAACGCGAAAACAAGCTGAACTGTAATAATAAAAATATATCTAACAGTAAGCATAAAACGATAGTAAATAAGTGAAGTAGTAACCATTTAAACACATCCTTGAGAAATTGTTTTTTTTTTTTCATTTTCATTTTCATTTTCATTCATTTTTCCCTATTTATCCTTCTTTCATAAGAATACATTTGTGAAGGTAAATAAAAAAGAAATATATATAAAAAAGGTGAAAAAATCTTTACAATCAAACGATAGCCTTGTCCAGTTCTGTGTTCAAGGAGTAATTTCGATACATTCCACCAAGGCCAGCCTCTCGACTGAAGGAAGCATTTCGAGGATAGTAGGTTGTAGGAACGGTATGAATTGTAGGCGCGTACCAACCATAATCCATGGAAGTACTCCTATAGCAGGGATGTGGAAGAGGAACGTCGTCTTGACGATATCCTTTGAATATCCCTATAAAGACGACGATCGATAGATCAGTTACACGCACACATACACGCACACATATACACAGTTACGTACAATTTCTTTGTTCGAATAATAATCGATAGATATTATTATCGATAAATTTACTTTCCAACAACTCGCCGGACTCTTTAACTATTTGCATAGTTTTCTTATAGTAGACTCAGAAGACGCGTTACATACAGTTTATTTTAGTACATACGCATAACAGTTGCAGCTGCTTAACATTTATCATCGCCCGTTCCACGTGACCGATATCGAACGATAAATTCTTTTTCTCGTTACGAAAAGTTTCAGTCATTTTAGTGTGTTTAAAGTTCGTTTTATATTTTAGAAACAACATTATCATCAACTCGAATTTACCTGATATAAATTTTGTAATATTTGTTAAATGTTTTATATCGCAACTAAATCATATTTGGACTATTTATTGTTTCATTTACAAAATGTATTCCTTAATACTTTTAATTGAATTTTTAAATTGATACTGAAATCTAAAAAGCTATCATACTTGTTTACAATTCGTTGAAAACACTTACTTTTATAAACTCAATGATAAAAATAGAACCTATTTTTTGATTTCTACGCAATCGTACGGTTCTTGATAATTGACATTGGTACAATAATATTTGTTAGAGAATTCAGACAAATTTTCGACCAATTCGTTGTTTATTTTAAATCCAGGCTCAACGGTGACGGTCTTCATTTTGGCGAATGCAGACATGTCGACGTAACGAAGCTTGTTGTTGTTCAGAAATAAAATCGATAGCTCGTCTAATCCCTCGAAGGTGTTTTTCTCAATCGTTTCAATTTCATTCCCGTTCAACCATAGAGAATTTAAGCTTTTTAAATGTCGGAATATTCCATCGGGAAGAGATTGGAAATGATTTTTCCCAAGATCCAGCTCGTTTATTTCGTTAAGACCACGAAACACGTCTGGATGTAAGGTTGATAATTTGTTTCTCGACAAGTAAAGTAAATCGATGTGAGGTAATCCAGCAAAGGTGCCAATCGGTATCTCCGTAATTCCATTAGAATCCAGTGCGAGTGTTTCTAATTGTCTCAAACCTTTAAAAGCATTTTTCTTCAATACGATATTATTGTTAGTTGCATAAAGCTCGTGAAGTTCTGTCAATCCTCTCCAAACATTTGGACGTATATCGGAAAGATTATTATAATCCAAAAGCAACGTTTCTAAATAATTCAATTCAGCGAATGCAAAATCCTTGATATCTCGGATAGAATTATTTCGTAAATCCAAATACGTTAATTGATCCAGTGTCTCGAAATAATATTTTGACACTATAGACAAATTATTGTTTCGCAAATAAAGGGCAGTAGAATTGTTGACTCGAACAAACGCGTTCTTTTTGATATCCGTAATACCAAGATCCTCGAGATGCAACTCGGTATCTTCGATCGTTTGAACTGCTTTTACGTCTTTGAAGGCTACGCTCTCGAGGATTCCGTTTGAAAGACAAACGTAAAGGTGGTTATAAACCTGGCAGTCGATTTCTTCTTCAGTATAAGCGTACGCGAATAACGGAGAATATGAGAGAACTCGTAAGATGAGAACGAGAAAGCACAGCATGATATTCAACATGATGTTCACCGTAAAGCTTAACTTACACTGACCCCGTGGGAGATCGTTTTCTCTTCATATAGACAACCTCTCTCCCATTTACCATTTCTCCAGATATCGCAAAGAGTAAATACTCTGATTATGAGAGAATTACTCTCGTCTGAGAGATGCTACTCGTAATCGTTAAAATAAAAGATATTCTTATTAACTCTGTAGAATTTTTTCTTACTTTAATGAAACTGTGCACATGAACGTTTAATTAAATTCATATTATCCATACAAAGCCTAGCATTATTTCAATTAATGCGAATTTATTCTGAAACAATAGATACTATTTAATACTTATTATTTATACGATAATATTAGATTGTTGCATAATTTATGGTTAATACAAATTTGTGTAAAAAAGAATTTATTTAAACGCAGACGTATGTTAAATATATATCGCATTTATCTAGAAGCTCGTAATCTTTTTCTACGCAAGCACACAGCGTCTTTTATAGAGAGAAATTATTCAATATAATCATAATCTACAATATTTGCAGTAGTTTCGTGAAAAGGGTTTCTATGGTTAAGGAATCAGACTCTTCATGGATAACAATGACTAATAATACATGAGGTATACGCGATGACATACATAAAAACGTTTATTATTCAAGATAAGATTTGAATGGGTGCAAGCAGTGATCGAGTACTGCCTGCTTATTAATAGCCAAGCGTTATCGTGCACTTAACGAGAATATCTTGCGGTAGACTTTACGACTAATTGCCAAGAAGGAATTGCGAAAGGAATATTTAACAGTTAAGAAGGAAGAAATACTTTGATTTTCAAAAAAA
Organism: Mischocyttarus mexicanus; assembly: GCA_023678845.1. Lineage (NCBI taxonomy): Eukaryota > Metazoa > Arthropoda > Insecta > Hymenoptera > Vespidae > Mischocyttarus > Mischocyttarus mexicanus. The sequence continues at coordinate 1,169,950 of JACGTP010000026.1, read as the reverse complement.
AAGAAAAGAAGAGAAAAAACGTTAAGTAATTAGAACTGAAGGATTTAATTAGAAAAGAAGTTTATTAAACATCTAATCGATTTGCGCTCTCGAACAAGAACTTTCGTTCAAAACTCTTCATTGCTTCGTTTTTTAATTATATTTTTTTCATTAGTATCACTATTTCTTAATTAATTGAAGATAAATAACATCTACGAAGAGTCAAACACATTTTTTCAATTACTCGCATATCGATCGGATGCAGTCAGGAAGACGATAAATATATGATGCATAAAATTAAAATTTCAAGCACTGAGAAAACAGAAAAAAAAATAAAAGAAATCTTTAACATAGTCTTTAAAATTTCTTTTTTTCTCTGACAAAGAGAAAGAGAGATAGAGACAATATAAATCGTTTATGGTCGTGTAAAGGTTATCGGGTTCACCGACACACAAGTTTTATATATTTTAAAAACGTTGATGTGTGTGTGTGTGTGTTGTGATTTTTATCTTATTATTTAAATTACTCTTTTTTTTTGTTTTTCTTTCAAACTCTGATTCGCCTGAAGTTATTACGAATCGTATCACTTTATTTTTACGTTTACACGTTCACATACTCACTTGGATACATAAATCGTGTCGGAAGTTTGCAAGTTCGATAAATTTCATCGGTGCGAGGACGCAATCCATCTTCTTTCGAATCTTTCCTTTCGTTGCAAGGACAAAGAGTTTCAGACATTTTCAAAGATTTGCAGCACATCAAAAATTGAATAACCGTGACGGAATTATTAAAAAAATATTGAGTTTTGCGGATGGTTAATTAATTCATCGAAGAAGAAGAAGAAGAAGAAGAACGTTACGTTTCATCATCGACCGTGATGGAATCTACAAAACCTCCATCTTTGATTCGCTGCCATAGCTACGTTATTTCGATTGCAAATGTGTATCGATTTAACAAGCTGATTACCATTTCCTTTTCATATTGAAAAGCACTTATTCGTTAAAAGCTCTTTTTTTCCTTTATAATACGCCTTCGCGTTGGACTTTAATAAATACGGAATTGAAATAAATCAGTGTAGTGTGTATCTCTCTATCTCCCATGACAATTATCGACTACCGGAAAACAATAAAATGTTATTTTGATAATCGTACTACTACAAAAACGCCCTTATCTCTTGGAAGCTTTCAATGCTCGTACAGTTTAACTTGTCGATTATTCAGTCATAAAGTCAGAAAACTAACAGAGTCGATGCAACGACGACGATCGTGGGAAGAAAATCGTTAAAATAATAGTAGAAATGCATAGATGGGTTAGAGTGTATGTTTCCTAAGTATGTATATACAGATAGGGGTCCCCTTTAAAGCTTACCGATTAGAAAAGGGTCAATGAGCTTACCAGGTGAATGACTAGCTTCAGCACCGGTCGTATGCTTTAAATTCTTACAACGTTCGAGGAACGTTATGTTGGTCGCGTTATCGCAGTTTGTCTTATTATCATAAGAAAAAGCAAATAAATAAAACATGTTTTAGTTTTCATTGAGCATTTTATGAAAACGGGAAAAAAAAGGGAAAGGAAATGCATCGTTTAATGTGATTCTTTTTGATTTCTATTATACTTTAAGACGTATTACGTCAAATACGTATCGACATAATTTTTTTTGTTAAATCTTGTTATCGATAATAAGAAACAAATTGGAACATTTTTTCTAAATCGAGTGAGAAATAATTTTGAAAGAGGAGTATAAGAATAATGACTGGTGGCACGAACACAAAGCTATGGATATTTTGTTCTTCTAAGGGATCAACTATATGAATTTTAATTGACAATACGCGAATGAATGATAAATATAAGCTGGGACGATATCCGTTTAAATTTATTCAGTTCCACGTCTGACCACTCAGCCATATACGATAGTTACAAACGTAGGTGAGCGGTTAATGAAGTGATTATCATCGCCGACGTTTCCAGTTGTGGTCTGGCTACCAGAAGGGTATTACCGGTTTGTGATAACGTCTAAAACGTTGCCAGAACGAAATGCAGGAACTAAGCTTGTTGAAGAAAGTGTTTTAATACCGAACTGTGAGCGAGTGTTTTCGAATAAACAAGTAATATAGAAAGCAACATTATATTTATATTCATTTTTTGATTTATTTACGAGGAGAATAAAAAAAGAAAAGAGAAAATTAACGTCACCCGTCTACGTAACAGAAATACGAACGAAAGATAAACATTTCGTAGAATAAATTTTAATTGCAACGAAGTTGCCTTTGGCCCCCTTTTTACGAGATAAGTTTCTCGCATCGTATCAACTGCATATCGTTGTTTGTTTGTTTCATCGACGCACAACTTGCAACAGCCGGATCATTTTTACCAGCTCAAACCGCTTGTCAAAAGAAGAATTCATTGATTAGATCTGTGGATTAAGATAACTGACTCGTTTGTCGACTTACAATTAGATGTATTTAATTACGTCGCGTAAAACTCGAGCCAATTTTTCATAAGTGAACGTATGGGTGCAAGAAGTATAATGGAAATTTCGTAAAGAGGTTATATACGTTCAACGAAATGTATTAATTTTTTGCTAGGCATGTGTTTTTTCTTTTTCCAATTTTATCTAATTGTAAGTCAATTTACAAACAGTGTCGTGTATTGAAATTTCAATGCCAATCTAATAACAACAACAAGAACAATTATTCAACATGAATTGCAAAGTGGTACCATTGAAGAATCATTCCGTGATAAGTTATCGAGTTAAATGCGTCGCTGTTGAAAATGAAAAAGTTTTCGGCGATGTTTTCGTCACACATCGAACGGAAAATCTCGATTATTCGCCAATCGGTTATCCCTATTATTCGGTCTACAAAGCGAAAAAACGTAATTTGATCGAACAACGATTGGATGGTCCGGATTTTATGGAATTGAATAAGAAATTGCCAATTAGAAGAGCGAGCGAAAATTTGCATCTACAGTCGTCGATTAAAAAACAAATAAAACGTAGCAAATCTATGGATAGTAATTCAAGTACTACTCAACGATTAGAAATGATCGATAGTAAAAAGGATAATTTATTTAGGAATCTTAAGGTATCTATCTTTTAATTAATACCACATTTCTGTCATAGTTTTAAACGATAAATCCAAGGACACGTCTAGCCAGACCCCCTCTTCTCTCATTGTTGTAGAAATATCCAGCACCACTGGCGATACTAGATAACAAGAAGGAAGTACGGGTTTGTTCGCTCGTGGATCAACTATTACTGGACATTTATGGTTTCCCATCCGGTAGTCGTTCCGAAAGCGATTCCACAGCTTCTTCGTCCTTGAGACAACATCCGCAGCACCAATATTTACAAAAGACTCGTCTCCTATTGAAAAGTAAGACTATTCAATGTAGAAGCACACACAAACGATATTGATCCTCTGAAGGGAAAAGCTATGATGATAAATGTCTTTTCATTCGTAGAGAATGTAGACGTCATTGTTCGAAATTCTTTTTTTCTTCTTCTTCTTCTCCCCCTCAAACATCGTTTAACGAGATAGAGAAAAAAATAGAGAGAGAGAGAGAGAGAGAGAGAGAGAGAAATAACTCTCAAGGTCTTGGTAAAAAAGTCTGAAGAAAGTTTTTAGTCTTTGTTTTGAAAAATTTATAAGATTTTTTTCCCATCATCCAGGTAGGTAAGGTTAAGGGAAGATATACAAGAAAAAACCATCGAATTAATGATAAATTTGTTAAAAAAGAGATAAATCGAAGACAACCTGAAATTAGCAAAGACACTTCAGGGTTCGGGAAGCTGACGAGACAAGAGGCTGTAGAAGCCAGACAGACGAGCGACCTCGTTGACTTCGAGACAAGAACGTTCCTCGACTTCAAGTGCTGTCCTGTTTTTTTTTTCTTTTTTTTTTTTTACCAGGAGAATACTTGTTTTCTTTTATCTACACTTACCTACACACATTTTATCTATCCTCGGTTGAAATTTAAATTTACTTTGGATAATAAGCGTATCTAAATGATGTGGTTTAAATCTAGTTCAACGGGTTTAATCTGTAATTTTTGAATTCCTACGATGACGTTTACGGTTCCTTCGTGGACGAATATTTTTGCGTTGGCGTTTACTTTAAAAAAAAAGAAAGTTATATTATGAAGTTATTTTCAGGTAAAACGGAATTGCAAGTATTGATAAAAATTTTGCACGATCATATTAGTCATACCGGTGGATTACTCGTTCGTCAATTACGAAGGAAGGATTATTTAATTGTCAAACGTGATAAACAGTGCGACATCATCACAGCTAATTTGCAAGCCCATAGCGCGAAAAGAAGTAAGTAAAGAACATGAAAAATTTTAATTAATAATCTTTATTTTTTGTTTTTTTCGTATATTTATTTTCTATATTACCATTTTTGTTTTTTTTCCATATCGCACTCATTACTCGTAGCCCTCTTCTCTCGTTTTATTGCTTTGCACAATATAAATTATCTTTTACGTTCAATAAGTTTACTTTAGCCGGAACGAAATTACTCGTTGATTGTGTAACCGTCAAACTATTTGTTTAGTTAACGTAATATAGGAAATGATAACGATGTGCCTTTTAGCGAAACGATATTATGATCGTAATAACGTTATTGGGATGAACTATGAACGTCGTATACAATATTTAATATTAAATCAATGTGTTTGTGTTAAAGGGTACGTTAAAAAGATTGTTTCATTTAATTAATGTGTAAGTAAAATTGAATTTCAATAACGTGCGGCAAGATCTTCACGAAACTTTGACACGGTATATGTATTATGAATTAAACGTGAGAAACAAGACAAAAATGTAGAACAAAATTATAGATGTACTGAGAAAAATGTTAATCAAAGTTCGCAATGTGTACGACGAAATGACATTTGAAAAGAAAATTTTTGTTTGCGTAATTCGATTAATATTTGAAATGATTGCTTATTAACTTTCTCTGTCATCGCGCATGTACGAAAAATAATTTCCCGGAGTCCGCGCTTATGCGCATTCTCTTTTAATTCGATAAAAATTCAAACTCGAATCTAACATATAAAAATAAATTAAATGATACACCGCCTACAGGAGAAAACGATAGGATAGATTTATTTTAGATATTTTTCAATGAGTGATATTTCAATCACAACTTGATATTTTATATACGATTGATCATATCACGGATAACGAAGGCTTCTATCAGCAACGTGGATTTTCTTTTCGAGAATTTTTCGCGGGAGAATGTAAGTATCAACGTACTCGCATGTATAATAATCTTTTAAATTGAAATAAATTATGTCGAAAAGTTATTTGAAAGAGAATGTTCACGAACGATTCTGTGAATGCACGTGCACAAACACAAATATATGACGAATTAATGAAATTCGATTAATCGATGGTACGAAATAATCGCACAGTACGCGACTCGATTTCGAATTGATCTTCGGTTTTAAAAATATATCACACGTTTCTTTTATCTCAAAGATTAATTAAAACAAATCTATTGTTTAGTAATCTGTTGGATTGCGAATTTCCGATTGATTTTCGATATTACGAGGAGACGGAATAATAATAACGAGTTCATTTGAGAGATAGCAAAGACAAAGTCGCTTTCATACTCCACGGTGCAGTGATCAATAATTAGACTTTGCCGCTTCTACATCGTTAAACACGCATGCTCGACGTATGCTGCGCACGACCAAAGTTCTTACGTAGTGTGCCGCCACCTAAAGTTACTTTTAACGATGTTTCCCTTTATCACCGAGAAATGCGGAACTTCCGATGGCATTCTTCGACTAAAGTTAACACAACTTGCCAACTAGAGAATACGCGGCAAATTAAAAGAAATAAATTGCAATTAGAAAATGTGAATGAAATTATTTTCAGAAATATATCCTCCCACTTCCCTTCCTTCAGACCGTAAACCGTCTCTCAATTTTATCACATTATAAAACTTTCTATTCTGAGGATTTATTTTAATTAAACAAAAGAAATTGTAAATTAGTGAGAGAGGAAGGAAAATAATGAGAATGCCAAATATGTTCTCTGTTCTTTGTACCACTACTACTTCTACAATATGGCACGATTCGGAATGACCCATAAAGAGACGCAATCGATAAGTTCGTCGATCCGTGATGCACGATAAGATCGTGCAAGAAAGATTAAAATTATCCGTGCCCTTATAAAAAAAAAAGAATAAAAAGGAATAGATGAGAAGAAAGAAATCGATGATAAGATCTCTAACGTTATCTCTGTATACCTTTTTAAGAATAAAATAGATAGAAATTCGGTGGGGGAAGTTAGATTAAACACATAGAAATAGGCGATTGCCATAGATGTATTCGGAGAAATAAAAAAATCGAAGAAAGTGTCCAAGTACCGTAGAGACTCGTAACTCTCCCCTGGACGTATTTGTCTCGATGGCAACGGTATTTTTCGATGGGAATCATCTTGAATGGGATAACGCATGCGCGTCAAATGAAATGAAACGAAACTAAACGAAATAAGACGAAATTGAACTGAACAGGTTGAAAATGGATTGTTAAGGTAACCATTAAAGGTCCAGTAGGGTTTAATCTAAACGAATATTTGGAGTTCCTACGAAGTAAGAAACAACGCCTATCGCAGTTTTAGCTGAGAATGAACGAGCTCGACTATAGTACTTTTTCCATGAAGAACGTCAAGTTGCCTATCGCGTATCTCACCCCCAATAGCAGCAAACCCCAATAGCAATCCCCCACCCTCAATCCCACCGCCGTCAGCAACGGCACCACCGACGCCACAGCGGCCGCGACCGGCGTCCTGGCCATCATCGACGGTTGTGCGCGAGCGCACACAGAACAGCACCACGACGGCTTCCACCTTTAGTCGTTCAGCTGACTCCAGTCGTGTACGACTGTCGTTAATCGCATCTTATTTACACTATATTTTAACGACTAAACTCGTTGCTACTACTTCTGCATATGTATATATACTTATACTAAATATTCTTGTATAAAAAAACATTATAAAGATTACATAGAATCTCGTTGTCGGTGAACTAAAACTATTATAACATTTGGACCGATAAACAAGATAGTTATTTTCATTAATTGTGAAACGAAGAAGTAAGGTATTATTAACGGAGATGAGCCAAAAAAACTAAACTCCATGGCAGGACACTGATTCGACGTTAACCAGAGCAGGATGATGTTCGACGTATTCTACATCTACTTCTACGAGATTTGAGAGATTCTGGCCAATCCCTTTTTTTCTTCAACCGAAAGAGAGAAAGAGATAAAGAGAGTGGGAGAGAAAGAGAGAGTGGGGGAAGGATGGTATGATGATCAAAGTTGATAATCGTTCAGAGATAACGTGTGCCCTATGTTGCCTTTGCTGCTTTCTCGTGAGCGTGTTCGTTGAATGAATAGAAAATAATATAGAAGTAGAGATAGAAAGAGAGAGTGAGAGAGAGAGAGAGAGAGAGAAACAGAGAGAAAAATAGAAAAGATAGTACTCGGGGGGGTTCGTTGTCGCATCGATTCTTTCGAGAAACCTTCTCTTACTGACGCGTATTATTTCTTTTTTATTTTTCTTTACTTTTCTCTGCTTAAATCTGTTCATTCTTAATGAATATTTGTCCAGTTTGGTTGGAGATAACGGTAAACAATTTGGTTCATTTATAATACCGTTTACGATCGTCTTCGTTGACGACGGGTTTACAGTATCGGTTGGTGTACACATACATATGTACGTAGATGCGTCAGTGTAGGTTACAGTGCGGCGAAATTCGTTCGATGGGATTATGTATGAGATACGGTTGAGTTTCATTTTCTCTTCTCGACGAAATTAGGTCACTCCCTAGACGTATTGACAACCAAACGATTGCCCCTTTTCTTTTCATAAACGAATAAAAGAATGAATGTTTTTTTCTTGTTTTTTTTTTTTTAGAGAAAAATTAGAAACTCGCGACCTCGTTCGTTCGTTCAATTCAATGTGAAGTGAGGTTACTCGTTCGAATCAAACTATTATTAAAAATTGTTTATGTGCTTTAACACCAAAAGTGTTGAGATTTTTCTTTTCATCGATATCAACAGGATTACGTTGATTTTTAAATAAAAAAGAAAAAAAAGAAACAAAGATCTTATCGAACAGAGGAATGATATTTTTCGATTGATTTATTTTCGTCAAACACGGCAACGCAATTTACATGATATTTAAATAATTTCTATCTATTGCTCTATACCCGCACGCACGTATATACATATGTATATAATATGTATATATGTATATATATAATATATATACATATATGTAGATGGCATAGTTTCTAACAGGTGGTGCAGTCGCATATACACGCTTTAAGAAAATGTTGTCTAACGCAGAGGTGAATTCAGGATTCCCCAGTCTTTTTTCTTCCCTTTCTTTTCATTGTTTCTTTAGATTCATCCGACCTACCTAATGCATCTACCTTTCGCTTTTTTTCTTCGACATGTCTAGTCGGTGTGTCTTTTCAAGCTTGCAATGAAAAAAAAAAGAAACAGCCACGTGCTGCCCTTGACGCATGATCTTTTTCACGCAGAGATGAAATTATGTAAAAAGCGATCAACGGATTCGTAAAAAAATGTTTGAGAGAAGGAAAAATTGTTAACAACTGTTTAACGTTTTTTCGTATTAAAACGAATCATCGATATAACAAATTAGGCGAATAAATCGTTACATTCATTTTTTTATTGTCGTTATCTGCAGTTATTCTCGAGAATTTTAGATAAAGCATCTAAGTACCTATACATGTGTATGTGTGAAATTTTCAGAGCCTTAGAGAAAGTGGAACTCTTATGGGAAAAGTTTCGAAAAGTGCCGAGTCTAGCGATGATTCCACGGCGATGAATCGAAGGACGAGGAATCATGAGACACGAAAACGGTTGAAAGGCGTGTGCACGCAATATAATAAGAGGCAGGGCAGGTGAAAAGATGAGAAAATGAAGAAGAAAGAGAGGCGTTTCTAATTGGAGAATGAGCGGTTTTTTCAACTCACTCAAAAACTTCGCGTCGGGAGCCGCGTACGCAGGAAGCTCTGCTTCGAAATATCAAGAGCTGGAAGGTGAAATAATATTCTACGAGTAATAACATTCGTTTCGTTTCGTTTCACTCGTTAATGATTTTATTATTCCTTTTTTCCACCCCTCGTTTTTTCTTTTCTTCTTGTTTTTTATTTATTCATCTTCTATATTCTTTTTTCCTCTCGTTTTATCCGAGTTTCCGTGTTTCACGACAGAATTAATTTATTCGATTTAAGGAAAGGTAGTATTATTATTTCACGTTGAAAGAGAAAAATGGTTAAACAAAAATCTAGGATCGTTTTATTTTTCCACCAGAGTTCTTATCTCGGATAGAAACATTTGAAAACTGGTTATGAATATAAATCTGAAGAAGGACAAAATTACAAAACGAAATAATAAAGTGGTCGCTCTAATAAAATATTCTTTAAACGAGTTTTCTATCTGTCGAGTGATTTTTAACTACGGTTTTTATCTACGATAGTGTTTTATACCGTGGGGGAAAAAGATAACGATTTATCTACGCTAATTAGGGTACGCGCGATTTTAACTTGCGTGCGAAAACGCGATACGTTTTAAACGTCATCGTAACATAATTATTCCACGTTGATGATGTTTCTTGTTTTATTTTATTTCGCAATCGTTGCTTCAAGGTTTCTATGATAATCGAATTTTGTTACAAAATTAATTGTACGGAAAGTGTAACACAAACAATGATGTTTTCTTTCAAATTTGCTCAGAGTTCCATCAAAACGCCGATAAAATTGATTGGAAGCAGAGTGTATAATTACATTAAACGGGGCGTGATGATATTCCTGTGATAAAATTAAAGTACTAGGTTAGTTGGTTGGATGTGATTTCCAAGGAAATATGATTTCTTAGTATTATCATGAACTTTGACTTTCTCGATAAGGGATAAATGGGGATGACGTAGCTATCCCTACGTGCCTCAATACCTATGATTAATCGTACGTGCGTGAAAGAACAAACAAGAAGCGAGGGAAGAGGGAAGATCAAAGTTATTCGAGATTCCTTCATTATCAACCTATCATATTTGCGTTATTTCGATTTCAGTCGAAGATACGAAGATGAGATTTAGCTTAACTCCTCAGCCTGGAGAAAGTGGATTTCAACAATGGCTGGACGCGATGAAAATGGTAGCACGTTTGCCAGGAGGCATACCAGCGGAATTTCGAAAAAGAGTAAGTGTACGAACGGTGGGATGATTAATATTGTACTGCACTAGGAAAAATACACACACACGCGCACCAACACACACTTAAACATTTTTCATTTCGATAAAAACAAATAAGAAGATGTATACTACAAGTATACTTTTTCTCGACGAATCTTTCACAGCTTTGGCTTACACTGGCGGAACGTCATCTGGAGCAAAGAGGTGTAGATTGGAAGCAGGCTGAAAAGGTCTGCTTTAATGAGTGGAGTAATCCTGACGACGAGGAGCTCGGTATACAAATCGTAAAGGTAACGCACCGAAAAGTATTATTTTTTTCATTTTCTTCTATCTTCATTTCGTTTTATTTTGAATATCATCTGGAATATATCGAAGAGAATCCAACGAATGAATTTAATTTCTCGATGAAAATTGGGAAAAGAAAGATACGAGATCGTATATCGATTAGATTTAGATCGAGAATATGTTGAAAATAATTGGAATAATAATCTATTTCCAGGATCTTCATAGGACAGGATGCAGTTTGTTTTGCGGTGCAGCTGGACGTGACAATCAAGCCGTGCTACGTCGAGTTTTGCTCGGTTTCGCACGATGGAACAAGTCGGTCGGTTATTGTCAAGGATTGAACGTATTGGCGGCTCTTGTTTTACAAGTCATGGATCGTGCAGAATCATCGGCTGTGAAGGTGATGATTTATCTAATAGAAGGTGTCCTACCGGAAGGTTACTTCGCTGACAATCTTCGCGGACTTTCCGTCGACATGGCCGTATTTCGCGATCTTCTTCGTTCGAGAATGCCAAAATTATCCAAGCACCTTGAAGTTCTGCAAAGCGACGCTAAAGATAAAGCAACAGGTGGGTCATTAATTACCAAATACGATTAGATTCATTTTTCTCTTTATAAGATCGAAACGTTTTAATATTTAGACTCAGATATGTTTTTTACAGGTAGCAGCTACGAGCCACCTCTTACGAATGTATTCACCATGCAATGGTTCCTCACGCTATTTTGTCATTGTTTACCACAAGATGCGGTACTCCGTGTCTGGGATCTCATATTTCTCGAGGGTGATCAAGTCCTCCTAAGAACGGCTTTGGCCATTTGGGAAAGTCTTTCCGAGTATGTGTATTACGATCTTGATCTTGAGAGATATGATATCTGATCATTAAATCATACTTTTTTTTCATATCAAATCTTATCTTCTTTCAGCCGAATTATGACCGTGACGTCGGCAGACGAGTTTTACAGTATCATGGGAGTTCTCACACGAGAAATGTTGGAATTTACGGATACGAATAATCTTATAAAGGTCAGCTGATCCTAGTTTATATTTAAACTAATATCTTATCTCTTAGGTTGAATATAAATTGAATGAATTTCTTTTATAATTTAATTTTTGTTTCTTAATTAATATGTGTTACGAGATACAAGAATTATTTTATAGAACATCGTCAGTTTGGGACCATTGCATGGGGTGACAGGACTCAGAGAGAAACATAGATATAATATTACACCATGGGCTAGAAAATTAAGCGACGATGAAGATAGCGATACCGAGGAAGATGAAAGATTAGCCGTGGCTGCTGCTATGTTCAGTATGGCTCAAAGATTGAAGAAAGGTGAACTTTTGAGTGGTAATTAAACAATTATTAATTATAACAATTATTATTCTAGCTCTTTTTTTCTATCGATGTCTATCGTTGGAAGGATTAATGTTTTCAAAAATAAGGTTGTTTATTGTTAAACGTTCTTGTTTAAATAATCTGACACGAGAAATGTTTCCACGCAGAGCACATTTCCTCGACGATGGGAGCGATACAAGCGATGGCTCCTGGCAGTGATCGAGAACGTCTCGCATTGGACATCAGTACGTTGAAACAACAGTATGCTAAGCTTCGAGAACGACAACGGCAAGCTCATATTATACTCTCCGGTAATTACCAATTATCAAAAACAAACGAAACTCCATAGAAAATCGGACCCAATTGGATCGATTAATATTTAACTGGTATTGTAAAAGGTACGCGAGTCTTAGAAATTTTGTTTGCAAATTATCCTAAACCATCACGAAATTTAAGCTCGAATTATGCATTGATTTGATCGCGAAGAAAAAAAATTCATTACAAACTAAACTAACTTCGAGAAAAGTGAAATTCAATTAAATTCCGAGATACGAAAATTTAGAATTCATTCGGGAAAGAAGATATCACGAATTATATTCGCGTTGAAGATTTCAAAGAAAATTCAAAATGCTGGTTTTTATTTTAATTTCCTAATTAATGCTTTCTGCGATGTTCTAAAAACTTTATAATTAGATTGATTAAATTGCAAAATGTTCTTCTTTGATATAGCCGCGTGTGCGAGACAGTCGATGGTTCCTCCTCCCACTTCTCAGGCCATGAATCACCTGTTAGTCGGTAAGAATGCCCTAGTGAGTGGAAAAAATCGATCACTTGGTTTGTCCTCTGGTACAACTCCTTCCAAGACGAGACCCGTCGTTCTTCACAGTCCACGAGCTCAGAGTAAAAAGGAGAGACAGCAAGTTGTCACTTTGCATTGGAAAGACACGAAGAGGCAGAAACACAAATTTGCCGAGGCAGCTGCCGGTATGAGTAATCATTTCATTCTATCTAATCAAACTAGATTTTTTCAACTTTTTTATTCATTATTTATTTCTTTTTTTTTTCTACATACGACGAAAAATCAAACATAAATACGCGAAAGTAGATTTCCTTGTTACCGATCGTCGTCGTAGGAGTTAGCACATGGCAAACGATTTTTTTTTACTTCCCTCTACCATACAGATCTTTCACAAATCGACTTTGACATTGATCTTATTTCAATTTTTTTTTTGTATTTTCACGATTTTATTGAATCAGATCAAAAATATGTTTCACATACGTTAGTTGCAATTATTCTATCGCGTTTCTTTCGAAATTTTCTTCAGATCGGTTTTCGATTTCTTAACCGATAACATTTCTTGCACAATACTTTATCATCGAATGATCATGAAACTCTTATCGTTGGATAGCTGCCTTATCGACGGTCTTTTTGATTCATCATAGAGGCTACGGAATGCAAGGAGAAGTCTATACAATCGCCGGAGGAGACTACGGATGAGCAAACGTCACCAAAAAGCGGTACCGTCGACAGTGACAGCGATAGTACATCGACTGAGCTCTGTGACGAGCCTGATCGATTCAGTGACGTCGACAGCGAAGAGCTGACGTCAGCTTCGGACAATTATTACGTCATGGCAGGAGAGGATGAAAAGAGTGGGAGAGTCGAGGGGTCTTCGACCTCGGGGAATTCACCTGTTCGTTTGCCCCGTGATGTCACCGAGAGAAAAAGTCCTGATTTAACGGAAACTTCGATAGCTAAAATCACTGATCAAATAAGAAGATTATCGGCTGAAGATGACAATAATACGATGGTTCCTCAAACGCTTTTAAAAAGCGAAAGCAAGAAAGACGATGCTGTGACAACGACGACGACGACGACTACGATGACGAAAATGTTGCTAGAAGTTGGCCAAGTTAAATCTAAGTGTCAAAACGATCTCGATGGAAAAAAGGAAGGTTTAGGCACGTTTGACGATCGAGATTATTTCAAATTAAATTACGACGAGCCGAAAACGACCATTTATATGCCGGAGGAGAAAGACAACGAAACTGTTAAAAGCAAAAAGGACGACGTTAATACGGAAATTACTAACGATCTTCGATCAGTTACAAAAGCAATTGAGCTCGGCGATTACGGTGATAGCATGATCGCTTCTGGCTCATCTGACGATGTTCACGATTTCAATTCCAAGGAATCGATCATTGATTTGGACATTATTTCCAAATACGACACCGTTTCGTCGATTAAGAGTTACGATAAGCAAACTGAATATTTGGATAAGAAGGACACGCTTTTTCAGTTGTCATTGGATTCTTACAAGACTGAAAGATCACCGATCGAGGCTGAGAAGAAATTTGAAATATCTATGGATAGTTACAAATCTATCGATTTGAAATCACCTGATACAAAGGCTAATTTGGATTTTGATATATCGTTGGATTCTTATAAATCTATAGATTTAAAATCACCAGATACAAAAGCAAAACTTGATTTTGAAGTCTCGTTGGATTCCTATAAATCTAGAAGTAGTCTGTCGGTTGACACGACTCAGACAGATTTCCAAGTTCCCTTGGATTCTTATAAATCTTTAAAATCATCTAATATAAATGATAAACCTTTCGAGACATCTTTGAATACTTACAAATCGTTAAATTCACCGGATAGAAATGATCAGCGCGTAGAAGCGTCTGTTCATTCTTATGAGTCTTTAAAATCACCAGATATTAGTATTAAAAGATTTGGAACATCTTTGGATCCTTATAAATCTTTAAAAACACCAGACACGAAAGAGGAAAAACGTTTTGAAACGTTTTCTTTGGACTCTTACAAATCTTTGAAATCATTGGACACTAATGACAAAAGTCTTGAGGCATCGTTAGACTCTTTGACAAAATGTATGCATACCTTGGAAGCAAACGATAAACTATTTCATTGTGAAACGTTGTTGAATTCTTACAAATCGCCGATCAAATCGCCGATCAAATCGCCAATCAAATCGCCACTTAAATCACCGGACTCAAAGGACAAAACTTTCGAAAGCTCGTTAACGACTTACACGGACGTTTTATCTCAGAGTCACAAAAAAGATAATACTACATTGGATTTTTCATCGACGAATTCGATGCTCTCTAAGGAAAGTTTTTACACGTCTAAAACTTATGTGGTTGGCCATCTTCCAATTTTACCGATAACCATGGATCATAAAATAAATACGTTGAATCGTGTCTCTTACGGTATCACCGATGAAACTCCTCAAGTTCCAACGTTGGATGTTAGTAAAAATTCGGAACACCCGTTAGACGGAAAATTACCGAACATACAAAGCAGTAAATCTTATATAGAGACGAAGAAGAGCCCTAGAACGCCGGAAAGTTCAAAGTCATTCAGCTCGGGCGAAACAATGGGTCCGGATTCAAAGGGCTCGAGTTTGACCATCAGTCCAAGGACGCCGGTTAAATCGGTCTCTCGAGAGTTCTCCGCGGACAAGTCGATATCTTCCTCGATAAGCTCCGATACGAAAACCCTCGTTCTAATATCTACAACCGAATCCGACGTAGCAAGGGAGAGTCTAAGATTCGATGAAAAGAAGTCGTCCTACGAAAAGTCGAGTCCATCTACGCCATTTAGTACGGACTCGCTCAAGTACAAATCAGAATCGAGTCCAAAACTCATCGTAAGCAGCTCCAGCGACTGCTCCTGCAGTCCGAGTAAAATGAAGTCTTCCGAGAGGTCCTTCAGTTCGGACCTTCGATCGCCTATAAGTGCCAATTCTATAAAATACACTTCGAACTACGGCAAACGAGGTCAAGATAATATTTCTGACTCGTCCATCGATCTAAGTACGGCCGTCTCGCCGTTTTATCCGATCGCACATCCCAATCGAAAGACCCCGTCGCCGTACAGTGTTTCTAGACGGAGATGTAGCACGGATAGCGCGGATACCTCGCCGGAACAAAGATTATCTGTCACGAAAGATTCGAGCAAATGTTCCAGTATTAATCGAACTAACTTGGATTCTGTATCTTTGAGAATTGAAAACAGAGAAGAAAATGCAATTACGAAGAAGAATTCTAGCTTGAATGTTTTGGAAAGGGATAGAGAGAAAAGCGATTCGAGATTATACGAATTTGGATCTAATTCGATTTTGTACAGAAACGAGAAGGAGGAAGATTCTGCTGAGAATAACGGTGACGATCGGTTGTCCGATAAAGATACGGTATCTCAGTTGCCTTGCGAACAATTGAACAAACATTTCATGAATCTTAATTGCAGGCACAAGGACCGCTCGAAATTCATGGAAAGAAGTTCCAGCAGTCTGGATCGAAGGTTCGCAGATTTGAAATCTTCGGCATCTACGGACGAACTAACAACGTCTATCGCAAAGAAAAGATCGAGTGATATTTTGGAAGACATGAAGCATCTCGAGGCAAAGGCATTCAGTGATGGACCATCGGATAGTGCTATACTCAGTAAGAAGACCAGTTACATATGGGAGGATTTCAAAAACCTCGAGGCCAGACGACAAGACAATTTCAGTAATTCGGCAAGTAATTTTTCGAGAAATCGACTTGACGTTTCCGATATTACCGACACTTCCTATAATTTAACTAACGTAGATGCTAGAAAATCTTACGTTGTACGACCAAAGATAAAAATAGACGAGGGTATTGATAGTATTTTAAAGACGGTTTCGCTTAACAAGTCTAACGATAACGACGATAACAACGTAGATAAGCACGAAGATGAAGACGACGGTAGAGAATCAAAATTGGGTGTTTGGACGAAGGTAAAACCGAGGAAGAAGGGGAATAATGGTAGGAGAAGTAGCGACAGAGCATTAAAAATAATCCAAGAGAATTCGGCGATTCTTCAAAAGATACTCGCATGTCAAGCAAAAAAACGTCTACCCGATTTGGAGGAAATATCAAAGGAGATCACGATCAGTCCAATTAACGAGGAAATTTCGAAGATATTTAGTCCGATATTGGAGAAAATGGGATTGAACGAGCACGAGATAAACGAAGAGTTGGCTCGAATAAATTTTCACGATTTTGACAATATGACAGGAACAAGCGTGTCCGAGTTTGACGCGAAAATCAACGAGGAACTCTCGAAGTTGTCGTTGATAGACGAGACCGAACGTATGGAGGATCTTGACGTGGATGAGATTATATCTCAAAAATATTTCGATACGAGGGAGGCTCTGATAGATCGTAAGATTAATGAGGAATTGTCGAAACTTTTGGCAAATTACGAGGAAGAGCCACGATTGAGCGTGACTACATTGGAAAAGGGTTCCTCCAGTCAGAACATCAGCGACACCGAAGGCCTCGATTTGACTAGCATCTCGACGAACGTATTTTCTTATAAATCGTCCAACGATTCTATCGAGACGAGAAGTGAGCAAGGTTCTCTTCAAGAAACATCGATTCAGAATGAAAGATTCCCTCAATACGGTCAACCAACTTTACCTTACTCAACGTCGACTTACGTACGATATCTCTCACCCAAAAGTGACATAGATATCTACAGGGAACTAGAAAAGTTGGACAAGATATCCTCAGCACAGGTAATTCCTGATACCCCATTGGACATTTCTCCAAAAACCATGTCACCGGTTACGGTTGCCTACGTTACTAATGCATCCCCTTACACATCTGACGTATCCACTCCAATTGGATATTCACCGAAAATAATGTCGTCGTTCGATACCTCTCCGTTAAAAACATCTTACGATCCGTACAAAACTTTCGATTACAAAAGCAATTTATCGCCAAGAAGGGTACCCAGCAATCCATATACACCGCGTCCCTACGACAATGCAGTAGATTCTAATTTCGAATACTATGATCGCGAATCTACTACGATCTGTACTAATTCTCCCTATGACATTCATTCGAAGAGTCCTATTTTGTCGAAGGAATCATTGGAATTTCGGGTGAGATACGACAACGAGTCACCTCAACGAAAACTCAGCGACGAATCATTCGGTCTGCCGATGGAGAACAAACAGATGAGTATAGAGAAAAGTGTTTTGTATTTCGGTGATGAAAGTAACAAGATTGTCACTACCAACAAGTCTGTTGGAAAGGAATCGAGAACTCACGATATTGTTGCTAGTTCTTATCACGATTATTCAAGCGAAAGTTCGAATATCTTACGTCGTAAATACGATCCACCATCACCTATGAGAAATTATATTCATCAGAAAAATCTCGAATACGATGGAGTTCTATCCGGCGTATTAGAAAACGAATCAAGCGTGGTAACTTATTTGCGTGATTATCAACTAACTCTTTCTCCTAATCGACAATTTGATCAACCCTTTACTCCGACCATTAATTATCTCACCACTAAACTTTCGCCAAACATTGCAGACGAAACCAATCGACCTATTTCTAATCCCGACTTTCCAGACAAAATTACTATAACCAGCCAATACACCGAACAACCTAGCAGAGGTTCCAGTTGTTACAAAAAATCATCTTTGAGTTTGGCCAATTTAGGACGACCTAACAAAAACGGTGAGGATAATTTGAACTCCACGCCAAGCCCAAAGGCTCAATTTAGTCCGTTTCCGGTAAAGAATACGTCGAAGAAACCAAAAGAGTTAGGTCTTAAATTAGGCCTCTATTCGCCAAAAAATTCGCCTAGTGGACCTTTGAGAAGATCGTAGTGGATCGCATTGTTCGTCTATTTTACCTTTGCTCTATAAAGGTACACGTATTTACATATACGTTAATGCAATATTTTGTTTGTTTTTTTTTTTAAGAAACAGAGGCCGAACGATGACAAGAAAGCCTACATACACGTTAAAAAAAAAGATAAAACAAAAAGATCTTGTGTTAGTAATATCCAAATGCGATGTTTTATATACCTCTTCGATGCATACACTCGCATAAGTTTGTTTTTTAAATCGACAAGCGCGCCTAAAGCTGTCCTTTTTAAGTATTTCTCATTTTTCTGATGCCTGATATAGTATATATATACACCATATACATATATATATATTGTTATGTGAATTAGATAATATAATTAATAAGATTAAAATATCAACTAATAATTTATTTTTAAGTTACGTGATAAAAAAAAAACCAGCGAAAAGCTCTGCGCCAAGTTTTTCTCGCTCGTTGATAGAATAACAAACTGAATGAATTATTGGAATGATAAATCGTAAAGAAGGCGTTAAGAAAGAGGACACTTGAAAGTAGATGGTATACTTGAATAAGCTTTCTCTAAGTGGTACGACAATGAACGGTTGATCTTTGATCTTGTACCTGTAATTCGAAGTTACTATCATTCACGCGCGTTACGACTTTAGTCCGTTAATTTATTAACGAATACGTTTTGAATTTTACCACTTGCTAAAGTTTGTCAAGAGAAAAAAGTAATTGTAAGATTGACATTCATATAAGCGCTACCGAATACTGAAATTTTCTAATAAATGCCTTTGGCTCCATCCAATTTTGCTGATCATACGCATATATAATATAAATTATATTATATTACATTATATTACATTATATTATATTATATGAGTATTATATCATATTATATTATATTATATTATATTATATTATATTATATTAAATTATATTAAATTATATTATATTATATTAAATCATATTATATTATATTATATTATATTATATTATATAAAAATACACACACAACACATACATACATACATACATTTCACTTATCAGATTATCAAGAAATAAGAAAAAATTTCGAGAGAAGTGCCATGCTTTATTCATCTCTTGCTTTCTTAAATTCTGATAATCGTTATCACGAGCCAAGCCTGAATAATTTGTGATAAGAATTATTAAACAAGTGGAGGATTTTAAAAGCAATTGAGAATTCCTCTCATCGGTAGAAACACTTTGAGACGTTTTACTCTATTATTTTGCGTGCTTGATTCGTTAAATGTACCAACTGCTCAGCTACAATAATTAACATTAAATGTGAATAAACTAAAGAACAGCATATTTAAATATACAAAAAACCACGTGTCTCATAATTGAATCTAACACGATAAGAAGGTAGAAAAAAATATTGTACATATACATATGAAAGGATTGTATATTTAGATGAAGCTAACAAAAAAATATCACACACTTCTTACACGTACATACATACATATTATACAACAAGAAAATATTAAAGCATTTCACGAAATCTTTTTATATAAAATAAAAGGTAGTATTTTTAGATGTTTCTAATAAAGAGGATCTTCATATTAAAAGAAAAACCAAAATAAATATAAAAAATAAAAAATAATATACGCAAGCTTAGCGCAGGATACACGCCTAGCAAGAAAAATAAAAACAAACAAGTGTTACGCAAAACTCCTTTTTTCCTAACGATTAATCAACGTTATAGAGTATCATTATATGTCAAGAAAATGTTGCGATCTGATTTCACGAAGAAACTTTATCCCCTCCCTGTTGAATTAATGTTACCGAACATTTTGACGATGTGAAAATGTTTTCGTTCTTTTAACATTATTTTTTAAATTTTCTTCTTTATGCTCATACGCGTAAAAATAAGGTACAGTCTTATTTAATTTAACACGTCCTAAAATAAAAAACATTATCACGATTCGTCATAATTAAAGAAAATTGTCCCATTCATCTGTGATAGAGAATAGAAAGATGATGTATTTATCGAGCATATGAAATAAGTCGCCATAAGTATCACCGAATTAATTATTAATCGCATATTTAATCGAAAAAAAATAACATCCTACATTTTTATCTACAATATCTTCTTCGCTTGAATAAAGAAAATAATATAAAAATAAGAATAAAAAATAAATAAATAAATAAATAAAAAAAAAGAAAGAAAAAGTATCCTACAATCTTACGTCTACAACGCGGAACAAAAATACTTTCTTCCGAATTCTTTACAACTTTTTTTTGATACTTTTGCACGAATTTTTCGAAAGCGATTTTTCAAAGCAAAACAATTATGTTTTGTATAATATAATCCTTGATAAAATGAACAATGCCATAAAACAAAAAAGCACAATCTATCGAATGGAATGATCGTAAAAAGAGACAAGGCGACTATTGAGAAATGTTTCAAAGTTCGAATGAGGATGACCTTTCATTTATTATTAATTATTAATTGCTATATAGATTTAAAAAAAAGAACGATCTGTTCTCGTTAGTTGTCCCACTTGTTGAAGACGTAATTCAAAACTTATTGTTAGTAGCACGTCGATGTACGCTTGCACGATAAAAAGAGGCAACAAAATATTGTTACATTTTAGTGAGAGTTTACCAAGCAAATTAGAATAAATAAATAAATAAATAAATAAATAAATGCATTCGATAGTCCGATAAAAGTGATAACAAACAACTAGCCGAGCCGTTCCTCTTTCTCTCTTTTTCTCTCTTTCTCTCTCTTTCTCTCTCTTTCTCTCTCTTTCTCTTTTTTTTCCAAAGAGATAAACTAGCGCTCGCAATTTCATCCTGACGAAATAAATAATAATAATAATATATAACAAATATTTAAACGTTGGAGGAATTTGAGAGAAACGGCTTGGCAATTTTCGCGACGAGTGTTTGTGCGTACGCGTGCGTGCTTAGAGCGTAAATATATAAAAAGAGAAGAGAATAAATTAATGTCCCTCTGATAATATTACACCACCGTGTCCTACATAGCACGTAAATAAATGCGATTCGCTAAAAAACAAAGTACCTTCGCAAGATTGCCATTAAAAAAAAGAAGAAAAAAAAAATATCAGGCAAAATTTGTATGTATGTACTATATATTGTTACATTTTGTTGTACGCGTACAGGTACATGAGTGTGCGAGAGTAAAGAAAAGGAATGAGACCTACACACAACACGGTTTTAAAAATGTAGAAAATTAGCTTGAAACCTTTGTCTGTGCTAATTGTGGTTGGATTTAAAGAACCGATAATAAGGTTCCAAAGCCTGTGACGATGAGAAAGTAAAATTATATTAATATAAAGAGGTATTAGAATTACGGTAACTACGTGAAAATAGGAAGATTAATTAGATAATAAGTAACTAATTAGTACATACAACACTTGTCATATGTATCAAGATATTTGTATCGGCTATATGTTACTAATTTTTCTCCATTCTTCGAATCGATGAATTAGATATATTTAGTCGATGAAAGATTGTCGCGAAGAAAATACATCGTCCTCTTTTCCAGTCTCTCTCTCTCTCTCTCTCTCTCTCTTTTTTCTTTCTCTTTCCCATTTCTCTTGAAATATTAATGATTGACAATATAAATTTGAATTGTTTCGTAAAGAGTTACCAAATAAAATTTGTAAAGTAAGTAACGTTTTTGTACGAGACCACAATTAGAACGCGAGATGCGATAGAGTATTAAAAGAGAGAAATACAAACGAGAGGAGAAGAAACGATGAGTGTGAGCTAACCGTACGTGAGTTAAAAAAACACGAAACGCTTCATAGAAATTCGATAATAACATTCTCCGAAAAGTCCTAGGAGATTTTAGTTTGATGAATCATTATTATACAGACAGATGATCACAAATATTACTACTATGCGTCGTTTTCTTCTATGGAAGAAAAAATAAAATTAAGAGATTGAGTATGTGGTACATAGTCGTTGGTGAGAGAATGAGGTGTATCATGTGTTAAATAAGACTGTATAATTCCAAATGCGAAGAATTATGAGAGATGAGGCAAGAAAAGTGAATAAATATATTGACGCAAATAATAACGTTTTGATTTTTATTCTATCGAGAAGACATGTTATTGTATTTTTTTTATCGATCCTTGTTTCCGTTTCCTTCTCTTTTTTTTTTTTTAATTATATTAGAACAAACAAAAAATGATTACATTATTTGCTTGGAAAATATCTATAACTCGTATTTCCTACTCCTTCCGATACTTAAGAAGTTTTGCTTGTTCTCAAAGAGAGACTAAATGTTTACGAACTTTATGAAGTCTTCGGAGGGAAAGTTTGTTTAGTTGTAGCCACCAGTCAAAAAGAGGAGATGAGAGATTGGAGGTTGTCAGTTTCCGATCTCTAATCTCGATAAGATGTCGTGAACAGGAAGGGGGGTAAACGGAGCTCAGGCTGTCGTGCGTCAATAGCCCTGTCCACTATCGGTACCGTTGATACCACCACCCCTAGCGGCCTTCACCAGTACAACCATCTCATCAACATCAACGTACCATCACCTCCAACGGATTTACAATGAGTGAACTCGACCGGATATTCCATTTCTCTAATGCGATTATACGCGTTTGTGCGTCGTGGATTGCGGATTCGTTTTAATTGGGATTACATTTCAATTAAAACCTCATTCCTATTAGGCGTACGGGAAAGAGAGTGGGGCGGTTGAAGGGACGCGTTGAATTTCGAGGAATAATTGATACGAACAACGCGTGTTATCTGGCTCGTGCGAGCATGGGACAACGTTAAAATATGCATGTTTGCCAATCAGGAGGTGTTCGGAGTTACACGTCTCTCAGCCCTCTCGGCAAATACGCGATTATGACGCTATCTAGAACAGACGGTCGTGCAAACATGCACGATACTACCTTTGATCCTTCCCGAATCGATCGTTCGTGATTGTGAAAATACTCATCTCATCGAATTCCGATCGTACGAATCGAGCGGAACGATTAATTGAATTTATCTAATCGGAGCATTACAAATCGAGTATAGTAGAGTTTGCTTCTTTAAAAATATTTCCCTCGAACGATGATGATTCCGTCCGTTCGTTCGTCTGTCCGTGTTTCCATCCGTTCATCCGCCTATCCGTCCAGTTATTTTGGAATCTCGCGACCAAACTCGAAATATTCAATAATGCGTTTGGGCTTGCGTCGATTTACAAGCGTCCCCTAGCCGACCGTGTGAGTACGTATTTGTGTTTGTTATTATATCCTCGCACATGTACATATAGAAATTCGTATCACACATGGCATATCAAATGCAGCGGATGATTGGGAACGAGTGGTGTGAGAGAGAAGAAGAGTGGTCCGGTACATAAAAGGTTTCAAATATTCAAGAGAAATTTGCTATCACCGTAGAAGCCTATCAAAACGCATTACCGGTGTATAATCGTCCGATATTCTGTAATTAAGCTTAATCGCTCGTTTAAACGTGTAAATCTCGTGGCACGTGATAGCAAGAACGAAAAGGTTTGCACTGTTACCTATCGTCATAACCAATGGCAATGACGATGACGATGACGATGACGAAGACGACGACGATGATGATGGTAATGATGATTATGACGATGACATTAATGCTAGCGATAGAAATTCTCTGATTGCAGATAATACGATAATATTACCAGATAGAATTTAATAGTTAGAAGAATATATATGATTTCTATCTCGATATTGATTTCCCGGAAGAAAATCCGGGTGGTCACTTTCGTTTTCAAATTGGAGATTCGATTTGTTTGATTGGAAATATTCGCTTCAACGATTTATCCTTTTTATCTGTTATCTATTTTTATTTCTACACTTCTTCTTTTTCTATTTTTAACGCGCGCGAACCTACGTCCAATTGGATCGATTTACGAGCGATGGGAGAAAAGAGGGAACATTGATATTTCAGGTGAAGGAGAGTGCGTCGTAAAATCTTGACGTGATTTCAAAGTAGGTATAGGACTTGTATTTTTATCTTTCTTTCTCTTTGGCTATCTTCAGAACCCGTTACTTTCGCGAAGCATCTGAGACTTCTTATTATAAAATTTTAAACATACTACACAGGTTGTGTGGTTCGTCAGATTTATCGAAAATTAAAGGTGAATGGAATTTTTATATCATCTATTATTGAGACATAAATCTGTAAGAATTATTATTTTTATTAGCTAAAATTAGAAAATCTAAACTTAATTGTAATAAATATCACATCCAGTTAAAATTCCTGTTTTCGCGTAAAATTGCTCCAAAAATCATAAGAACAAGCGAAATAAAATTACAAAAGTATGTAACACACACATGTGCAAAATACATGTGCAAATATTAAAACTAAACCCGTACTAACCGGTTTTCACCAATACGTGTAACACTTGGGCACACGCATGGATGAGAACGTAGAAGTATTACGAGGGGAACTACTATTATTACGAGCGAGAGATTAGTTTATTAGAACTTGAAAAGCCTCATCTAAAAATTGATTATCATATAAAAAAGCTCTCTTATAAAAATCAAAGCTGACTAAAACTCTACCATTTATATGATTGAATAATTTTTTAGAAATTTTTAAGAATTAGAAAAGATGAAAATAAATGTCTACAAAAAATATCGAACGATTCCTTTTATTACGTTAGCTGCTTTAATTAAAAAACTAGATTTTGAGATACCACTTAATTGCGAGAGTCTATCTGATCGCGAATATAGTTTGTCTTCTTGTTCATATCAAATTATTGTTAATATCAAAGTATCGATATCTCAGAATAAATCATGATTAAATAAACTGTGATGTACGAAGCAATGCATGTAAGACAATATTCCATACTTTTTTGAACGAATTCGAGTAAATTAATGCTTGATTTCACCACTACCAACGCGAGCAAAACACGAAATATAAAAAAAAGAGCATTAATTAATTGCTTTGTTAATTACATGAATTAAATCGATGAGACAAGAAGATTTATCCTAAACTAGTAAAATATACATTACAATATTTCATTTTCGAGAGTTTTTCCAAGAAAGAAATTATTCATGTGTTCGTCAATAATATAGTGGAATAATTACAACCAGTAGTTCGAGATGATTAGAAATTTTCATCCTCGGCATGATTGAGCATTGGAGAGACTTTAAACTTTGACTCACCCACAGCAAGTATTGTATTCTGACGATCGGAGATTTCCTCGTTNGAAAAATATAACAGCTAAACGGGATGGAAAATAATGATTATTTGAATTTACTTTACAATATTTTAACTCGCCGTTCGGTATATTGTGTGTACTTTCTGTTACGTTTTGATAATAAATAAGCACGTGAAAGCCGCGTTTGGAATAAGAAAAAAATACCTGGATGAACGTAGTTTATACAAAGATCCACGCGACTAATGTTCAATAATGTATTATCGATTCGGTTGCATTTGAGTATTTCTGTAACTGTATTTCCCTTTCTTTCACCTCTTGTGTCTTCGTATATGCGTGCCAATGCATCGAGCTATTCTTCACATGAACCTATACTTCGACCAGGCTAAGTAACAGGAATTATGCAATCGAATGACACAATGGTGCAACTATTATGTAACGGCAAGCAGACGACTTCCGTACAATGGAGGATGATGACGACAATGGCAGACCTTCTCTCGCCTCTATACCACCATTCAGTCTCTTCTCATATTTCCATCCTAATCCACTCTTTCTCTTCTCCTCCCTCTTTTCCCCCTCTCACCATCTCTCTTTCTATCTCGACAACGATGCCACAGCTCGATAGCGCTAAATTCTCTACTGCATACTAATTGTCGTATCTGTCTATACGATAAAGCATCAGCAGCCCTCCGGCGTGTGGCCACGGATAATCCCATTAAAATTCACTTTAATGAGAATCACCTGAAATGCGCCAGCGAATAAGGGCGATAAGGAAATTGCTACAATTAACGGTGAATCTCTATAATCATCTGAACGAACCTTTTAACATATCGATATTAAAAAAAGAAAAAAATCTATAGCTGTTTGTATATTTAACATTTGTTTGATTATTGCTATAACGAAATATAAATAAGTTTACGTGAATTTATAAATTCTTGTACGATGTGAAGGCTGGACTTTGATTTTTATCGCTTCAGAAAGTTATCATAGTCGGATTAAATGACTCGATTCGATTTTCCATTTGCTTTACTGGTTCGAAACTACGCTAGCTCGAGATTGTGAAAAGTGCTCGAAAGAATGAAGATCGTTTCTTCGGATATTGACAAAGCCGAATGAACGCGCTTGTAGCTTGCGTTGGACTTTTGAGTTGTGTAGGGTAAAGTGAATTTAATCGAAAAAGGGATAAAGACACGCTGGCGAATACGAGCCATGTCCCAAAGCTATTATTTCTAAGGACATATCGATAAGGGAGAGACTAAAAAGTTAAAGAATTGACATACTCGATACTGGTTCGAATTTCTTCAACGATTTTATTGTCGATGGATGAGATGTACCTATTTCACGCAACGACCTACTTTTCTAGTCTGATTGTTAACCCTACAGAGACGTCAGCGTTTTGCCTGTTAGGAATCAGAAATCATATTGGTTATTCGAGTGATATTATGGAAAGGAAATACTCGGCATCCAATTTCTCTATGCAACATCAATATCACGGTTCTACAAATATGAATATATAATAACTATACACGTATAATAAATTCTCTCTTTTCTATTCTTATTAAAATTAATTAATGCGCATCGAATACGAGTATTTTTGTTTGAAATATTACAATAGGAAAGGAAAACAGGTAGATAAAAGATATAACGTACAGTAAGGTCATTGTTTAAAATCGAATATATACATTCTTACAAAACAATATGTTTTATTGATTTTTGTTTTTCTTTTTACTAACGAATTGATCGATCTGTAAAGAGTTTCAAGAAACTAAGGACATTAAGTGAAAACGTGTGCTCTTTTATTTTTCAATAACCACATCATCGCGGTGAGATAGATGGTGATATTTTGATACTTTTTCGTTCACAGAGATAAAAGGCTTGTTGAGTACGGTTATACGGGCGTTATTAGTTTTCAGAAATACATGAGGAAGCAGTACGAGAACGCCGGTAAACTTCAAACTCGACTCATTAGGGTACCGAGAAACTCGCGTTTAACAAAACTTTGCACTGCTATAAATGTTCCGGTTGTATTACACTCGCATGAAGATAGAACGGCCATCATGTTGAAATATCGTCAAAGCAGGAATAGGGAGGTGTATTTTAGAACAATTTATAATAATACTTAGAGTGTCTTGTAACATTGTCTCGATTTATCAAATACTATTGTTCGAAGAACTTGATACTTTGCTTCGCGTTAATATTTTATCGTACAAAACTCAATTATGTCATTTTATACGATATATCTATTTAGGTGTTAATGAAAAATTGTACATTTTTATAGAATAATTTTCAATCTTTGAAAATTGTTCTATATGCGATATTAAAAATGATTTTTTATTCGAAAATAAGAGACGTTCGGTCAGGAAGTCATTTTAAAACGCGTGCCAATACCAAACTTGAATACTGTGATTGCAATTGGGATAAGAGCGACCGGTCCTTTTGCCAAAGGCACATTAGCATTGAAACATTGAAACCGTGTGGCTGCAACGATGCGGAAATGAATCCGTCGAGCGGGAAAGTATAAACATTACGAGCTTGCTGTTGATGCTGCTGCTTCGCGGCAGCTATACTGCTGCACTACCCACGGTATTTTTTTCATTCGACAGAGTGGAATGGTCAATGGCGCAGCTATTAGTGAAAAGAAATGAACTTATGAGGAAAGAGAAAGCGAAAGAGGAAACTTCGTTACAGAAGAAAGTTCGCGGTGAGATATTCATTCGCAAGTTGCTTAAAAAGAAAAGAAAAAAAAAGAAGAAAGAAAAAGAGAAAAAAATTTCGAGTCGTTGAGAAGAGGAATAGGTAACAGAAGCTTGATGAAAGGCAGCATATACTTCAGAGAATTATTAAGTTTTGCATTTGAGAAAAAGGTAGAGACCCTCCAATATAGTATGCTTTCAGTATAAATCACTATGTAACAAGCTTTTCCAAGTGAGAAACATCGTGTAAAGTAGAATATATTATAATATATATATTTTTAGGAAACGCAAAATGTAACGTGTGCGTACATAAATACATATATTTTTAAAATTATAAATAAATAAATTATAAATTCATAGAAATACGTATATATTATATACTACGTACTTATGATGGAAGAAAAATTCCAGTCGGTTAATTCGAAACTAATTTGGAATGAATTTTTTGATTTATCGTATACCGGCAGGTGGAAAAATGGAGGAAGAGAAAACATTCGAGGATACAGATGGACGTATAATTATTCGAATCGAATACTTTTGATCGATTTGCCGCGCTTGCGAAATGACAGAGTCGAGGATAGGAACAAAAATACGTAATATATGCTTTTATTCATTGATAGTGTTATTTAACGAGAAAGTTTCTTTTTTCTCCTAAAGTGTAACGTACAATATTATACTGGGTGTCTTTGATGCTATAGTAACTAATAATTGCACTTGCGATCTTAATTGTACATCACCAACCAACTGCAATTCGTTTCTTTTTTCTTTACGCATGAAAGCCTTCCTTTGTATTCTGAATAATAACACGTTTTATACGTATTTTACTCATATTTAAGCAGTTAAACTTCAGTTATTACTTTATTTTTTTTGCAAATAAAATCCTACACAATTTCTCTATTCTTTTAAAATGTGAAATGATTTTTTCAAAGGCATCCCGTTAGATATCTGATCACTGACAAGCTTACCAGAGACAAAGTGAACTTTCTCAACTATTTCTTCTTCGGTAAAAGATAGTAGAAAAAAGAGAAAGAGAGAAAAGAGTTATACAAGACTGCACGAACTCTTAGAGGGCGTGCATCGAAAACAAAAGTATGTGTATGACGTAGACCTTCAGGATATATCTCCTATAGCTCAAAAGCTCCAGCGGTATCGATGAAAGAAAAAAAAAAAAGAAGAAAAGTAGTAAGAAAAGAAAAGTAGATAGAAAAAGTCACGTCTACATCACGTGTCAGGTTTTTTTCATGAGATTGCAAAGTTTTCCCGCGCTGAAACTCGGTCAAAAGTATTTATTTGAGACATTTCGAAAACGGTACATCGACACCGTCCCTTTTTATAACACCGTGTAAGTTCAGTCCAAAGATTACCTTTCTTTTACTACTTTGAATCATAGTACGACGATGGGTTTTATTTCCTTTCACACGATTTACTAAACCTTTCATTAACTTTATAACCACCCGTATAGTTTTTGTCCCCAAAGCAATCCAAATTCTCAAACAATCATTTTCAGATTGTCATATATTTACCACGTTACTCGTAGCTTAATCAATTTCATTATTTTTAACACGATTAAAACTTAACGATTAAATTTGATGCATTTTTCTCTTAATTCTAATAAATTTAACGTCTATATAAAATATAAGAATGTTTTCACCGGTTCGGTAGATACTAAAATATTTTCTCTATACTTAAAAAGAAATAGTTCATATAAGGTATACGATTTATAGAACGTATATAAATCAGCAAAGGAAATTTGGATATATTTTGCGAAAGAGGGAAAAGAGGTTGGTTGCGTCTCGAAAGAAAGAAAACCGCATGGCCTTTTTACCTTGAAGGAGGATGACGTACCAATATACATTCTCACGACTTTGGTACCAGTTTCTAAGGGAATAAATTGCATGCCGTTTTATTTACGTCTTCGAGCAAAGAGGACACAAAGGGAGCGAGAATACCGCAACTTCCAATGGCATTGCACGGCGGATGCTTCGCGAGAGGGGACGTTTCCTTCGCGTAACATCGGAAACGTATATGGACACTTTAACTTATTTTGCTTCTGCTTTTCGCTCCGCATTCATTGCTACATTCATCGTCGCATTCGAACTAACCCAACGTTAACGCGCATTAAACAAACTTTCCTTTTTGACTTTCTTACCAATTTACAAATCCATACGTTTCATTTCTATTTTCTTAAAATCTTCCTTTTTTCGCTATTTAACTTTAATATTATTATTATTACTTTAAACACAGAATTTCTACATCTCATCGTAGATTTTTGCCAATAAATAATAAACCAAATTGGTCATACTCTAAATGTTTTACGAATTTCAAAGATCCTACGCCTGTGGTTCTTTTGTCCCTCAGGACCAGGGTGCACTGAATAACTTTCACACCCGTTTTTTTTTATCGAACATTCCATCGGCTTATTTTGCAGAATTCAACGAGACCGGAGATGAGTCGGAGCCGGTTTTCGTATAAGTAACACGAAAAGGCGCTCAATGAGAAGACATCAAGCACGCGAGCTCGGCTGTACCTCTTTTCTCTCGCTCTTTTTCTCTCCCTTTCTCTCCCTGTCTCATCCAAGAAGCCCTTATACACCTTTGAGGCAAAAGGAAAGGATGGAACAGATCGTCGCATTTTTTGTACGCTTTATCCAAAGGCTGACGCGAGTTAGTTCTCGTGTGAGATTCAAGACATGCAGGGAAGACCGGGTAAGAGAAGGGTATAAAAAGGTATGACTTTAATTTAGAGATAGTACGTGCGCAACATTAACGTCCCTCCATCGAATTCCTTCTGTCTGTTATAAAGAGACATTTACGATAATGAGTTCTTCTTTTAAAACATTTCGTTCGAGTTCTCTTATACACGTAATTTTCCGTTCAAACTTGTTAGTGGTCCCCGTCTCGTTAACTTAAACGATTTTCACGTACAATTTTCTGCCCATAACTTCGTTTTGAATCTAGCTCAAGTTTTCGCTTAGAAAACGCTGACGCAACCTTTTGAAATTTTTCACAGAAAAAAAATTTACAAATTCTTTACCTTATCTTGACGCAACCCATACTTAACCTTGACTTAACCATGACTAAATAATATCAAAATCTTCCCTGAACCTTGGGCTATCTGCCCATAACTTTGTTTTGAATCTAGCTTAAGTTTTCGCTGAGAAACCCATGAGGCAACCGTTTGAAATTTTTCACTGAAAAGAACTTTACATATTCTTTACTTTATCTTGACACCACCCTAACTAAACCTTGACTAACCCTTGACTAAATAATATTAAAATCTTCTCTGAATTTTGGTCTATCTGCCCATAACTTTGTTTTGAATCTAGCTTAAGTTTTCGCTGAGAAACCCTTGAGGCAACCTTTTGAAATTTTTCACTAAAAAGAACTTTAACTATTTTTCAATTTAATGGCATAGAAATCTAATTTATCGAAACGAATAACCAATTATTATTATTATTATTTTCTTATGTTTATCGTTCATCAATTGTAAAAAGGGATTTTCGCTTTTACGATAAAGTTTAAATAGTTGTTACAAATAATTGTTCATCTCTAGCCATGTTTATTTCGTATCAGCATATAGTGTTTCAGTGAAACAATTGAATTCTGCTGAACTAATGCTCTCTTCCTTAACAACTCAAATGTCAGGCAGATAGGTACCACATAGAACGTTGGTAGCCATAATCAAGATCATCCCCAAGAGACTCTCTCTCTCTCTCTCTCTCTCTCTCTCTTACTGTCTTTATCTTACTGAAGAGAAAGAGATAGAGAAAGAGAGGGAGAGTAATCTCTCTTGGAAGATAATAGCACGACGAAGAGACTCTGATCGCGTGACGAGGCTCGGAAGTTGGTAGGATAGAAGATATCATAGTACAGCGTCCACCAAGGAGACATAAACCACACGAGACTTAACCATTTTCTTCGCAGACTCTCTTTATATTTAGATTCGATAAATTTACGGAGAAAAAAAAAAGAGAGAGAGAAAGAGAGAGAGAGTTAATGAAACAAAGAGCTAAATAAAAATAGAAAATAATAGTAAAGAAAGGAAGAGAAGATAGAGACGGTTGCAGTCCTTTTTGCATGTCAGTAGAGTTGGCGTACGTTGGGTACCTCTTTCGAGAATGAAGACACTAATTTAGAGGCGTGTCGGCGTTTAGAATGCAACGACTCGGTCGACGTCATCATTAGGAGTATGGGAGAAAGAAAGGAAGATAGAGAGAGAGAGAGAGAGAGAGAGAGATTTTATCTTTCTATGAGAGACCACGGTGTGTCTCCTGTCTTCGAATGACACCGTGCGAGAGATACGGTGCTTATGTTAATGCGAAGTGTGGAACGTGGTTGAGATAGAAAGGAAGAAAGAGAGAGAGAAAAAAAGAGTGACATACAATGCTGCTCGTGGCGATACTCGACCAAGCTCTACCAAGAGCCATTAATAACAGAACGAGACGAACCGAATGAATCACGCTCTCTTCTTCTCACAGTACTTCCTATTATAATGCAAACATTCGGAGCGACTTAATGACGACGTAACACTATCTTTGTGTAAAACCGCACTTCGGAAAAGCTCTGGAATAGAATTCCACAACCCTTCTTATTCTATTCTTTCTTTCGTATCGTCGAGCCCGGTCTGTTCTCGTTAATTCTTATTATTTTATTTTTATTATTTTCAAAAGAATTAGGAAGAATCAAGAGACGCTTTCTGTTCTTCTACATTATTTGTATATCGTCTGTGTTCAGTCAAAAAGTTACTAGAAAAATTTTCATTTTTTTTAATGAGCAAATTACTTTTTCGAATTTATCAGGCAATATTACGCTAAAAGTATCAATAGTTTGTAAAATTTATTAACGAAAAGCATACTTTTCCCAAACCTGATTTTTTCTATTAAAAATTTGTTTGTGACTTGGCGGTTATATATATTAGCATAAATGTTAGTCAGTGACTTTAGGTTAAACATAGATGATATCTCCTTTCTTTTGAAATGTTTTTTTTTTCGAATAAATTTTCTAATTTTCTAAACATTTCTATAAAAGAAAAAAATATGTAGTAGACTTTTCGTAGAAAAGAAGAAAAACGAGCCAGTAACTTTTAGATTTATTTAACCATAAAATTGTGAAGAATATTTTTCTTGATCGTTATGGTTACGGAAACGATAGGAGGATGGTTGGTTGGTCGTGTGTTCTCTGAGAGATCCACGAAACGAGTCGTATAACTTTCCCTCGTATTTCTTAATGGGATTAGGATCAGCATAAAATAGGTAAGAGTCGTGACGTATTTCGTAACTGGGTGCATAGATACATATATACTAGAGATACTTGCAGTTAATATTTATGCTATGCGGACTATCGTAAGATAAACACAACTTTCCAACGTCGAGGGGGTAACTTTTGAGAAGAACTAATCTCGCCACCTTATTACACGCTGCCGAGACACTGAATATATAATAAAACTGGAACTCGAGTTCCTGAATCGACAATTCTCTCTTATCCATCTTCCATCTATCTATTGTACAATACATATATCACACCACCCGACGAATTCATAATAGCCGATGTGTGAAATATTATCCGCATCGATAATTCGATTTGTTAGATCGATTTGAATCATAATTATCAATTTAAATTCAATCTTTCAAACGTGAAACATCCAGACACATTTCGCATGATGGGAGAAAATAACGGCTTTACATTTACACTGGTTCCTTTACGCCTCAATGCTTTTTTGTTTGGAGAGCAACAAGGAAAAAGGCTTTTCAAATCAATGACAACGAGAGTATTTCCTTCCTTTGATAAATGAATTTACCAAAGTGAAAATAGGGGCCGAAGTCGGTGAACTCGTTAGTTGCAACGGTTTTGGATCTCTCTAAGTTAAACTAGCCAAATGTCAGACCGTCGCGGTGTTCATGAATTTGCATGGACCAAACCAAATATAATCTTAGTGCATACAGATGTTTCACTCTCTCTCTCTCTCTCTTTCTCTCTCTGTATCTATCTCTTTCTCCCTCCTTATTCGACTGTTCCCAGAAGCACTCCTCTGCTCATTCTCACCTTTCGTACAGCGAAACGTGGGTAGCAAGTAAAGATTACTCCAGCTTGTTAGGGATGGACGTAAGACCTTGGAGAGCAATCAACTTGTTTGTACACCCTCCTAATTTTCTACCATAGTTTTATTATTTTTCTTTTTGGTATTATTTCGTTAGATTATTCTAGTAAAGTAAGTACACCATATTAAACTTGTACAAACTTCTAACTTTGGAACGATTTGACCTTTTCGAATGATGGTAACCAGTTTAGAAACTATTACTTTCAAAGATCCTATAAACTTGGACAGCTGATACATATGTAGGAAGGGTTGTATACGTTCGTCGATAGTTTATGGCGAGTTTGATGAAGATTTTGTAATTACTAAGCCAGCCATGGCACTAAATTATGCGCGATTACGAAGACTATGCACGTCTGGCGTAATGCGTATCTACTAACTCCTGTAGTTTAGGGGAATATAGTGCTCTTGTTACATCTCAAGCAAGTTAATGCTGTTCGCCCGATGCAAGCCAGCTTCGCGACTGTTCCTAAAGCGATCGCCGCCGTTTCGCGTAAACATTGTGTTTCCTTGTCGACCCGTGATTCGATCACACTCAGGTATTCTAATAGCTCTGTCCATAAACCAAAGCTTGATCTCTCCTTAAGCATTAATTACTTAGGAAATCGGAAGGAAACGATTAGACTATTGATCTACAGTCAAGACTGTTGATATCTTAACTAGATCTATTGGAATAATGAATTATACGATAACACATTCGATTTCATTCGGTTTAGAAAGTTTTCAAACATAAGACCTAACTTACTTTTATTTATAATTTTATTTTTTAGAATCACATAATTCATGCGACAACGAAATCGTTGATTTGATTTTTTGTCTTTTCCAATTACAATTTGTCAAATCCTTTAATTATGGTATTACGAATCTTATTAATTTTCTGAAAGGCTAAATTATTTTGATTTTATTAGCGATATAATTTAACTAGTAAATATGATACAGGGTTTTAAATTAAAGCGTATTTGAGTAAATTAATAACGATAGATAGATAGAGGTAAAGCCAAATGTAAATGTCATTAAACATCGGCTAATTAACATAAACCCTTTGAAAATATTATGTATATTATATAGATTCGAACGATGCAAGAACGTTTATACGCTTAAAATAATGAACAATAATTATGAGTTAAAAAAAAACATGACTTCTATGAACGTGACTGAGCATCATATCTTATTTTTAAGTTAAAGTCAAATTTATTACAAGAGACTTCCACGTAGATTGTTAAATTTTCTCCCTATTGTGGGTCTTCTTTCGAGAGAGGAGGGAACCGGTGTATTTGTTAAAAGATATACGAGTCATGGCAAAGTATGTATAGTAACATCAATCCTTTCGGAGTAAATAAAAAAGAACGTAAAAAGAAATAACGAATAGGCTGTGGGCTTTCCTTTTATGTTTGAGGCAGAGGCGATAGCCTCTGTTTCGTCTTAATTGGTGCGTGCCTTCTTTCTTTCTCCTTCCAACTCCTTTTCGTTCATGCTGTATATCTTTTTGTTTCTTTTTAGAGACACTTACACACGCACATAGAGACACATAGGTACGTAGGGATCTGAAGTGTGGTTCGTGGGTATCCTCACGAGAACGAAAAGCGTATTCGAGCCACGTCGTATCCTCGATACCTTAATGAAGCAAATTTGCATCCATACGCGACGCGAGTGAGCAAGTACAGAGATACAATAAAACTGATTTCTCGTCTCCTGCCGTGGATCGGGCTAAGATGGATGCGTCTGCACGGCAGCTCACTGTTACCCGTTCACCGAGTTGCATGATAATGATTCAAGCTCAGCCTTGCGCTGCGGTGGACATCCTGTTGCAACCCTCTTCGTTCGTTCAAAATCCTGTACTGGTAGGTAGGCAGGTAGGTAGGTAGATAGGTAGTAGCAACATGTTACTATATCTACACACTACCTTCCTGGATATTCTCTACTTCCTCTTCGTCATAATCAGAAATACTCTGTCTTTACCAAGAATTTCAATGAATATCTTTATCTTCTCTAAATGCACTCGTAATTTTTCAACAGAGATTAATCATCAAACGTTAAATCGTTAAACGGCGATTGTTAAAGTATATCTAATAATCCTTTGTAAATTAGACAATGTCAATGTAAAAGCTAGAATAATTTTCATCGGTAGAGGTGATATTAATATCACTTAACGGATAACCACGAGTGCCAATTATATATACATTCCCAACTTTGAATTTATTTCAAATTTTTCATGATATTTCAACGTTACCACACCATTCATTTATTCTACGTTATTCTGACATATCTGCGCGAAGATTAAAGAAGGAAATTTCTTTCTTTTTTTTTTGTACCGCGGGTAGTGAAAACGTATGGTTGATCTGAAATCAGCGTAGATATAAAAAAAATGGTAAAAAGGGTGGGGTGGCCTGGATAGGGAGGGTAAATTTCAAAGATCGTAAAAGTCTTTTGATGTCGACGGAGAGTATATTCGGTGCAAAAGGATAGACGGCAATTGTAGCTGTT
This sequence comes from Mischocyttarus mexicanus, assembly GCA_023678845.1. NCBI lineage: Eukaryota > Metazoa > Arthropoda > Insecta > Hymenoptera > Vespidae > Mischocyttarus > Mischocyttarus mexicanus. The sequence goes on along the minus strand of JACGTP010000026.1, from coordinate 1,133,053 downwards.
CGAAACACGGAAACAGCAGATTCACGGTCAGAGAGAGCAGGAGAATGGAACGTCAATACGGAGGCTCGTTACACGATGATATACCAATGCCAACAAAGCAGTTCTGCCTGTTGGCCGAATGCATCGACCTAACTAACATAAGCAGACTCTCTAACAGCCCAATCAGAACGTTTCAACAAAGATACTACAGCGACTATTGTATATCTATGGTATATGTGTATGTATCCTATGTATATCTCTGTTATATCCATTCTCCGTTTCCAGTCTCTACCCGATATAATATATCTGAGTATTTCTTCGTTGTAGGAATTCGTTTCATAATAAAAAGAAAATACAAAATCCAATAATTAAATTTGATAAACTATAAAAAAAAAAATAAATAAAGGAAAAAGGAATGAAAGTTCATTCATAAGATTTATCTTAACTCCGGGTCAAAATGTTTCACGTTAGATCGTTTCGTTCTGGTAGAATTTCTGAAGTTAATGATGATCAAATGAAAGCCATAATTGAATCGAATCGTCATATAACTATGCGAGAAGTTGCAAAAAGGTTACATGTATCGTACAGAACAATTCACACTAAAAAACCGAAATTACTTTCTTGTCAACTTAATATATATGTATATATCATATTCAGATCCTATGATATTATTATAGGCAAACACATCGCCTTACGTTAAATCGGTTATTTCAAGATTAAGATTATTTCATTATTTCGTTGAATCGAGTCGAGGATTAACTTCTTATAGAGATAAACTGGGGGTACGCAAATGGACAGATCTATCTATAGAACATCGAGCAGAGTAAACCACTTTAGATGGAGCTTTACTAAACTACGAACGTACCTAAATTAAAATGTTGAATTAATTCGTCGATCGAACACACTTCTCTTGGCTTTTGCACATAGACAAACTCAGCCGATCCTCGGGGCAAGCCCTCTAGCCATTGCCCATCTCAATTCCTCTGTAAGAATATGAACGTTATCTGACACAGCTAAGCTCGTTTCATAGAGAGAGAGAGTTTGAACGGTGGAATGGAGGAATTGCCGATGAGAAAGAACGTTAGAGAACGGTGCAATTACAAAAGAGAAAGAGAGAGGGTGATAAAAGGGGGGTTGACCGAGAGGAAAGGATACAGCTGCTTTCGTTGGTTCGTTCGTTCAGTGATAATACTGTATTCACTTGCGCGCGCACGCACATGACCGATAAAGAAAAAGAATAAAATATAGCACCGCGATGAGGGATAATTAATCGTTCCTACGAATATCTTTATAACGGAACAACAATAGAAAATATTGAAGTTTCGATTCTATCTAAAAGAGATCTTTTTCTTTTTCTTCATATAAATGCAAAATTTTTAAATTTTGTCCACGAATATTATTGAAAAACAAAATTGTAGATCTTTACATTAGGTTTTCGCAGAGAAAACGCTATCGCAACCATTTAGTATTTTTCACTGAAAAGAACGTAAACTATTTTTCACCGTAGCTTGAGGCAACCAAAACAAAATTTGACTAAACTATGAGTAAAGTATACTTAAATCTTCTCTGAATTTTTGGCTATCTACTCATGACTTCGTTCTGAATTTAGCTTAGGTTTTCGCTGAGAAAACGCTATCGCAACCATTTGGTATTTTTCACTGAAAAGAACGTTAACTATTTTTCACCGTAGCTTGACGCAACCAAAACAAAATTTGACTAAACTATGAGTAAAGTATACTAAAATCTTCTCTGAATTTTTGGCTATCTACTCATAGCTTCGTTTTGAATCTAGCTTAGGTTTTCGCAGAGAAAACGCTATCGCAACCATTTGGTATTTTTCACTGAAAAGAACGTTAACTATTTTTCACCGTAGCTTGACGCAACCAAAACAAAATTTGACTAAACTATGAGTAAAGTATACTAAAATCTTCTCTGAATTTTTGGCTATCTACTCATAACTTCGTTTTGAATCTAGCTTACAGGGCTCCACCA
>JACGTP010000026.1:1055350-1121615 GCA_023678845.1 Mischocyttarus mexicanus | reverse complement strand
GAGAAAACGCTATCGCAACCATTTGGTATTTTTCACTGAAAAGAACGTTAACTATTTTTCACCGTAGCTTGACGCAACCAAAACAAAATTTGACTAAACTATGAGTAAAGTATACTAAAATCTTCTCTGAATTTTTGGCTATGTACTCATAACTTCGTTTTGAATCTAGCTTAGGTTTTCGCTGAGAAAACGCTATCGCAACCATTTGGTATTTTTCACTGAAAAGAACGTTAACTATTTTTCACCGTAGCTTGACGCACCAAAAACAAAATTTGACTAAACTATGAGTAAAGTATACTAAAATCTTCTCTGAATTTTTGGCTATCTACTCATAACTTCGTTTTGAATCTTAGATTATGCTTGAGATTATATGGGAACGTTTTTCTTTGGATTATTTCGTCATATTTCTGACATCGTTGCTAAATAACGTTGGAGAAAATTATAGATGTTCGTATTTATGGGTTATAAACTTTGAATATATTATTAATTATTTATCGTATCGTTTTAATTATTTGGATTAATTTTAAGTTTAAACTTATCGTATTATTTTTGATAATTTCTTTCTTTTTTTTTTACTTTTATATAATACGTAATTTAAATTCGATTTAATTTTGGAATTTACGAACTTGGTCTAATTGGTAGTATCATGAAAATTAATGGCAGAGAAGAGACCCATAAAACGAGTACTTCGCCAAGATTTGCTAGCACCGGGCGTTCACGATTGAAATCTTATGCAATCCTACAACAATTTCCTTTCCCTCCTGCGAGAGAGTGAGAGCAACTAAAGCTACTTTACCTTGTTTTCACCTGGGACTTGAATCGAACTTACAATTAAATTACTGGCCAGTTAATAAACTTTAATTAGAACACAATAAAAATGTCAATGTCCTTTGGTGCCATTTCTCCATATCCCCAATACTGTACATTTGTTTAAATAATACAAATTCCTGTGAAAATGTAGTACTTTTATATCTTTGATATATTGATATTACATTTTTCGCGTAACTAATGAAAAACAATCATCTCTGAGCAAATTAGTCGATTGATTTTTTGATATAACTTGTTTAGGTAATATCGAGGATTTATTTCAGTAGATTTTTGATGGAACTCTGACAAATGAATTTTTTTTATTAATTTCTGAGAAAGTTACATAGTTTTCATATTAATTGATAACCCCTGAATGTTTTAATCTATCTACTTGCACCGTGAATGTATAATATGATCAGCTTAAAAAATATAATAATTAAATGTAAATGGAATATTTACTAAGTTGATTGTGTTAACCGTTCTTAATGAAAGACGCTTGTGTGATACGCTAACGAAAAATAAAATATATATTAGATTAATATGTATTTAATGAAATTCTTTACGATCCGAGGATGGTTTTAGAAATCCACACTATGTTGAAAATTCTTATTACGTATATGAGAAGTTTGCATTACGTGAGGTTACATCAAGATTCTAACTAAAGACGTATTATCCGCTCGTTATAAATTATGCGGTTTTAGCAGAATGTATCGAAAGAAGAATACAAGGAAGAAAGTTAGGAGCGCCTTGGTACATACACCTAATTCGAAAGTAAAAGGGCGAAAAGTTTCTTTAAAGGAATTTTGCGAGATTATGAAAATCTTGAGGATAAGGTAATTGTAAATATGAATAAACGATCTTAAAGTAAAGTTCTATGAAGAAAATTGGCGAAGAGAAGGATAGATGCTGGTTGCAGACATTCCACGTTTTCCTCGGTGACGTAGCCTCGTGTAACTGGTCGAGGTAATTAAAATAAGAGCCCCTGAGTTAGCATTGAATGTTATCTTAGCGTCGCGGTTAACCTCACGGGATCCAAAGGCATTTCTACTCACCTACACGCTTACAATTGACAGGTATACCAGCAACCTTAGGTACGTACTTACCGGAGACTCCTTCTGTGCTCACTGACACCACATCGGGCTAACTTGTGGCAGACTTTAGAGTTTAGTTAGTAGCGGAGTCCGCATCTCATGTTAGTCTGATTACTCGGAGACCCAAATGTGTGGCTTGTTGTTTCTACTCAGATAACAACCGGTGTATGGGGGTGTTAGCTTTACGCGAAAGAGAGCAAGAGAGAGAAAGAGAAATAGGAGGAATACATCGGTGATTATAATGCATTTCTCTATTATAAATTTCAATCCAATTAATGTAGTATATAGCAATATTTAACACAACTAATTCTTGAAAAGTAAAAGAAACGACGCGTTTATTATGAAAAATTCTTTTCCTAAAAAACGATTTCGCATTGGATACTATGAACCATTGCAAATGAATTCTAATTGTTGATGATAACGTTTTGTATCGTTTCGTTTCCTCCTTTCTCGTAATTAAATTTTCTATAATTTATATTTTATTCTGCTAACAAGTGTTTCGACTTAATATCGATTTTGCACTTATCTCGCAAGCATATAATTTGATAATAGTGAGCACAATGGTGCATCGTACGTTTAGGAACATTCTAGAGAAAGCTTTGATGTACAAGGGTTTTGATTACACTATGATGCATGCGATATACACAGGTTGGAGAACAAGATACCATATCAAAGAGACCAGCCATTCTACGACTATCTTCTCTAACTAGACGACGTAGTACTGTTATCAGAAATAGCTATTTCGAAGGGAAAGAATATCAAATACGTGGTATGTATTAAAGGATGGTGATCATAGTTATGAGAGGCTTGAAAACTGGATAGAAGGTAACCAAATGGGAAATACAATGCAAAGAGAAGCAAAGCAAGGGTAAACAACATTGCCATTGCGATGTCTCGTAGTAACATAGATAAAACGGTATTAACCCTCGTGCAGATTCTCTTGGATTGGCAGAATCTCATGCAGACCATGCCCGTTGTCTGATCATTCGTGGAAGCAACCTGCTTGGATAGAGAATACTCTAATTCGTTGCAATTGGGAAACCTTCGTTACTGTTTACCCACCTCGTTGCGCCTCTATTAGTTCTGTGTCAGAAAGCTGGGTCAGGTGATTTGTATCCCTAATGTATATCTCTCTACGTGCATGTACGTCTGATCCCGAATTATAAATGTTATAATTGCATTATGCAAAGAAGGTTTTTTCCAGTTGAATTATTGGTATTTCCAAATATCAGAATTTTCAAGAAATTTATAAAACATCGATGATAAGTCATTTTCAATACCAAAATATATCTCAGTCAGTTGAAAACTTTCAGGCTCTTTCGACTTTTAACTTTGGTTTCTTAGCGAAAACTCAGTGGTATAACTACGTAATTATGGAAACAAATAGGAGAAAGAAACATTTCTCTGTTCCTTTCTTTCTCTTCTCTTTCTCTCTCTCTCTTTCTCTCTCTCTCTTTCTCTCTCTCACTGTTCTTTTCGTTAAACGAGAAACGAAAGCTGGAAAGATCTCTAATGGCAGATTCCTATCGACGATCGAACTTTACGATAAAGCTTAATGAGTCGTTATTACTTTTGTTACTTTATAAAAGGCGTCGATATAAAAGGGTCAGGGAATCGGGAGCGTAACGCCAAAAGACTTTTCCTGTAAAAGTTAGATCGTTACGCAAGATCGGAGGAAGGAAGGAAAAGGGAACGATTCTCTGAAACATTCAGTTAAGGTACAAACGAAGGCCGTTCTAAGGTACGATTTTATTTGTGAGAACTTGTCGAGTGCTTGATCACCTTATTTCGTCAGGATTCTTTTAAACTCGGCTCGCAGAAGATTCGTTAATTCGATAGTTTTGTAAGATCCTCCGATACGAAGGAGTAGTTTTAATGATGGTATAAGTTCTACCTCTCTTTCTCTCTCTCTCTCTCCTTTCCTCCTCTACCCCTCTTTCTCTCTCTTTGGTAAGATAGATTTAATAAAGATTACAAGTAATAATCTCCGCCGAGGCACATTATCGTATAAATGGGTTTCAAGTTAAACTTCTTTTCGTTTCCGAGCTTACAGGAGTCCGGGAAAAGTCTCGATCGTATAATACGAGGAAGAAACACATTCCTATCAGTCCAATAGGAAGAGGGAATAAGACAGTGGCAGATTAGAGTCTTTGTCAAAGTTTATCTCATCCCTTTGAAAAGTTGAAAAGAGGATCGTTAAAACATCATAGGGGTACCTCGTTATCTTCGGTATCTTAAAAGTTCGACCGAGTGCGCTACTTTCTTTTTTATTTTTTCTTCAAGCTTTGTGTAAGCTCGCTACTTTCTGCAGCTCATACCAGGATAGCAATTCTTCTTTGACTAATTAGAGTCTCATTCTTTGATCTTAAAAAAGGGCGACACGACAAATGAAAGAAACTTTCCATTTTCCAGACTATCGCAGAGTATTGTACGATGCTATCCTACCTTTTATAGTAAAGAATACGTCTTCTTCTTCTTTGACGAGTCCTTTTTTTCTTCAATAATATATTTCAGAAACGTTCTATCGAATGTAAGTACGCTTTTAACGCCCTCTGGATTAGGTTATGAGTTTTTTCTTTTCCTTGGGATTCTTGTTTCTTAATACACATTGTTATTACTTCGTCCATACAATTTTACTCAAATCTCGTGAGATTACTGTCATAAGGCAAATGCTCCTTGGTGGCGGTCTACCACAGCAGACATAAACACACCGCAATAAATTTAAATTCCAATTTCCCCAAATGTAGTCTGCAACCGGAGTATAGTATTCTCTAGGAATTTCATGCTCATTTGTTTTAGAGTGAAGTAGGTGAGCACTATCCGCTAGACAACGTAATGACAGTCTTACCTACTTTAATGTTACTACCACGGAAATATGAAACCCTTTTCGGTTAAGCACCGTGATGCTTGCTTGTTCAAAGTATAAAACTTGTTAATTAAATTTTCCATGTTACTTTATAACGCTATGGATCACTCAAATGTGATAGTACACATATACACGGTTGGAAATATTAATCAACCAAAACGAGCAATGTTATATTTATATTTAAAAATTCAATAATAACTAATTAATAATATTTCAGAGATTTTTGGTAGATGTCAATTTAGGATTTTGTACCGTCAACAAATAAATGAATAAAAATTATATTCTTTTAACTATCCGAAAAAATGATTATTAAATATAATAATAATAATAGGCCAAGACGCGTAAAACGAATAGAAGATTCCTTTCTATTGTGCAGCACAGAAGGAATCAGGAATGGGATGCGCGAGAAGGCAGGGCAGAAGTCCAATATTCGGAATTTATAACTCCTCGTAACTCAGTCGGTTTCTGCACCTAATACCAGCCATCTTTCGTGTTCTAGTCTCTCTCTCTCTCTTTCTCTTTCTCTCGATGCTCTAGTTTCCCTCCAGTGCATCGTCCGAAATGATTTGGTAGTTATGTTTCTCGACCATTATATTTCCATGATTTTTTCGTTAGGAATGATTGAATATGTAATCGATATCTTAATACATCTAACTAATATCCAATCGTATATTGATTGTTTAATAATACGCGTCCAATTTATATTAATAATATTTAAAATATATATTAGAGAGTATCAGTTAATAGCAGTTTAATTATACGTGCTAGTCCTTTTCCCCCTATCGAACTTGACGTGCATATAATTTTATTTATAAATAATACATATTATTATTATTATTATTATTATTATTATGTTTTTGATATGTCTCATTGAAGATTCGTCAATAATCTTTCACTAAATCATAAAAATATTTTTAACATTTTATATGATCAAACGCATCGCGCAATAATTAACGAAGCTAAACATTTTACAGTTTGTTTGCATCGAAACATGTCATTTTATTATTGCGAAAATGTGATGTATGGGAAAAACATAAAAGCCAAACTTTATCGCATCAACGGATTGTAAATATCGAAACGGTTGATCATTTGAAAATGGCAGGTATGCGTACTGCACATCCACGCATCATGTGTATATGTATAATACATACGCTTATACGATATTTCGAATAAAACGAATGGGAAAGTTAACCGTACTAATTTTTCATTACATGCGCATATTCTACACATTCTAACCTATTATCTTCGAAACAATGCAACAATATAATTTCCGGTTGAACGAATATTTGATTACATTTTTCATTTCTAACGCGTAATTTGTATATTAACTTCGGTTTCACTCACTTTAACGATTTTCTTTCTTTTCGAACGTGAATAATCGTAAAAGGAAACATTTACAAATATACGTTTACCTTTGGCCCATTAATTCCGTCTGTTATAATTTTGACCAAGCAGATTATCTATTTTAAAGTTAACGAAGTAAATATAGTTATGTGCTTTAGGTACGGTCGACGTTTGTCATGACTAAAGCTAGGCATCTTATACACGAATAAAAACATTGATTTTGAATAGATTCGATTTCGAAATAAAAGGGGTATTCATCATCAAAGAGAAAGAGAGAAAGAGAGAGAAAGACATATAGTAGACATACGAATTAATTAATTTCCAAACTCCACTTGCAAATAATTTCAAACATTTGCATATTTCAAATAGCGAATAAACGTAGCACATATGTAAAAAGTATATAATAGGATAAGTAGAGTACGGCGTATTGATTTTATATTTGTTCGGATGAGATAAACAGGCACATTGAGCCGACTTTCCCCGGAAGGTATTATACACCAATAAATTCGTGAGGTAGCATATTTCAAGGCAATAGTCAGAGAGAGGTACGATAGGAGAAAATACAAGCTCATCGGAGATTCCCTGGGGCTTGGCTCCATAGGATATATATATATATATATACACTCGCTTTCTTCCGCACTTCCGGACAAGCGAGGCTTTCGCCTTTCGTTCAAACCCCAGACGTAACCCTACCCTTACCCTTTCTTCCGCCATCTTACTCTGTGTACTTTTAATGGCCCATCGTAAAGTACAGGAAAATTAAACATTCATATCGGTGCAAATTCAAGAGTAACGGCCCTTGCGAGAAAAGGGGACTCTATTTCTTTTTTCTTTTTTTCCTTTTTTTCTTTTGCTTCTTCCTTCTTCTTCTTCTTTCTCTTTACTTTTCGTATGTATATATATAGTCACAAGGGAATCAGTCGGTGCACTTGGTCGATCTCTCTTTTAGAACGAACCTTTCTCTCTCTCTTTCTCTCTATTTTTTTGCCTCCCTTTCTCTCTTACTTACGTTTTTGCTTTACGCGACCTCTTGCACCTTTCTCACTTTCCTTTTTCCATCGCGCATTTCCCTTTTCTCGTATGTTATTTCTTTGTCTTTTTCTTTTTTCTTATGATAGTCGGTAGGTATTTTGAGAAGCGACTAACGGAAACACGAAATTGAAAAGCTCGGGGTAAGAAGGTAAAGAAAACAAAATGTTAAGTAGTTAGCAATGTTTTTTGTATGGAAAATCCTCTTCGCTTTGGCGCTTAGCAATTAGGAAGTTTCTTGGAAACATTTATTATCATTAAATGCTCGAATTATCGGACGAGATTAAGGTAAGCACGGTTGGACCTTTCCACGTTTAGCCGATTTAGTAGCCGACTTTCTGGTTTGCTTATACAGGATATCCGGGATTTGACGCATCGAAGCCGCAACAATAATATTACTTCAAACCGCTACGTTGATTTCCATATTACGCTCGTGACATATCTCGTTTGCTCTTCTCCCCCTCTTTCTCTCTCTCTCTCTCTTTCGATAATGTTATTGTTAGCGTTTAACAGTTATCATGGAATACAGCAGATCAGGTCAAAAACGAGAGGAAATGGATGGTCAATAAGCGAGACACTGGTTTTAGCAACCGAATGACATCTGTACTGGAAACTAACGGGTAAGTTCTACGGAAGTTGGCATAGTCAAATATATGAATGTTATATCATAATATATCGAATATATAATAGAAAATAAATGATCCGTATGGTTAAAGCGCTTAAACTTCGATGGTGAAAATTCCCAGCTAGATTGCCGATTAAAATTTGTGGTTAATTCCGGAAATGCGATTTTCGTGTATTGGATGATAACGGAGAAATTGCAATTGCCGCATTAACATCGTATTTACAGTTATGCATATTATATACGTGTGTGTATGCATGCGTACGTATATGCAATATACGAAATTCTTTTCTTCAGGCAAACATAAACGGGTGGCATACGTCGAGCACGTTTTCTCTCTCTCTCTCTCTTTCTTTCTCATCTTCCGTTTCGCTTTTTCTCATAATTTGAAAAAAGTGCATCGTGTTGCGACCATATCAAAAAGTAATTACGGGACGTGTAAATGAGTCTGCCGGTGGAAGTTTATTGCGTAGGCGATTAAATTTGTGCACCGGTGTTCTCGGTTGCTCGGGAGAGGGAGATAAAGTTGAGGGTTCATGCGTTGCTCGCGGATAGAGACGCAAAGGGGTTGAATGTACGACTCCCTCGACGACGAATCCTACGTACCAGTATCCACTTCTCAAACCACCCACCAACAGTCGACCCCTCTTCGCGATTCTTCTCTTCTTCATTAGTCGAAGTACCATTATTATTATTATTATTGTTATTATTATCATTATTTCATCCAGCTGTGGTAATCAAATTGTAGAGGTTTGCCGAGATTTGTAGAGAAAAAGACGCTCGGATGATTTTAATTGGTCCGTCTACCTAATACTTATACTTTGTTTTTACGAAGTTATTTCATTTTCCCTAGTTATTATTTATTTAATAAGACATGTTTGTTAATTCGAACGAGCTCAATTTTTTATAATCTTTTATAATTCAGATCGGGAATATCAAGATTCTCAGCTTTAAAAAACTCTTACGTGTGTGCACTTCCAATGGACGAACTTATACTATCAACCAACATTCTCTCTCTCTCTAGCTTGAATCTAGCAGTCTTTCTTCTTTTTTGTTTAGTAATTCTATCTCGTTGAATCGATAGTTTCCGAGAGATATCACTCGTCAGATAATTGATAACATTTGAGGTAACATAGTTAGAAATAAATTTATTCCATATATATCTCCGACTGGAGCTTTCAAATGAATTTCATGGAAAATCGAGGAAAAGTGTTTCCTTGTATCACTTGAGAAGCAATTTAAAAAAGATTAACGTACGATCTGGATATATTTTCTTTCGTAGAATGACGAAGAGAAATAAACGTCGGAAATTATTGTGCGAGGAATATGACAAAAAAAAAGAAATAAAAAAAATATAAAAGAAATAAATAAAATAAAGTAATGTCAAGAGAAAAAGAGACACCTCGTAATAAAATGGCACTTTTACGCGGAGTGCAACACGGTGCTCGATATAAGTGCATTTTCGTCCAACTGATGGCACTCTTCTTTGACAATTTGCATGCGTAGAGCGTGCACGATACGCTCGGCAGATAACTCCGGGTATTTCGCAGCAGCAGTCTATTAACTTGCGAAATTACGAAAAAATGTTAAAGGAAATAAAAAGAGAGAGGAAGAAAGTGGAGGAGGAGGTGGTGTGGTAGAGTAGGACAACGACGAAGATGGAACAACGAAAGAGGTGGGTTAGGAGAAAAGAATGACGAGGAAATAAAATCGCTTGGGGCCAGGTTGGTGCGTAAGCCGTCATTATAAAGCCATTTACGATATATACGCTCGCGAGGACGCCATGGTGCAAAAATAACTACGTCAAACACTCTCTTCCAGATATTCATGAGTCGACTACGGTCATGCTAATGTATTCGTATTATTTGAATAAGAGCCGTACTGGTCGAGCGACTCGCCTGATGCTGGTGATGGTGGTGATGGTGGTGATGGTGGTGATCATTGTGGTAGTGCTTTTTCTTTATCATTCTTTCTCGCTCGTTCTTCATTTTTAGCCGTCCAAGAAAGAAAGAAGAAGAATACTCCTTGTACATACACAGAGTCGAGCTACTACAGCCCACCACGACTCTTTCTCTAAACACGACACTACCATAGTCATCGTTGCTTCGCTGCCGCGCTTTAATTTCGCATTCAAAACCAACTTGGTGAGGGTTTCGCTGTAATTATAAACTCGACGTTGGAACAGTTACTCTCTCTTCGATGTTGTTTCGCCTTTAAACCACCAATGTCTGGGTGGTTTTCAAGGTATACTAGGATAAACGAGAAGAGAACTCGTCTCAAGTGTTTTATCTCAGTCGGATCTTTCAAGAGAAATGAGTTCTTCCGATTGCTCGTGCGTTATCTATAAACGTACATTATGTTTTACTTCAAAAGCACGGTAAAAGATAGAACGAGTTGACGCGAGGTGGTCTTAACATTTTTTGCTTTGAAACAAGAGAATTCGATTTTCAAAGAGACGTTCCTTTCTTAATTGTTTCTTAGGAGTAGCAGCTGTTGCTAAAGGACATAACCAGTGGGGTCGTCTGGTCTTGTTCGACGAGAGTGCAACTTGTTACTCGAGAACGTAACACGGCAATAAGGTTGACGTTATTCGGCCGACGTCGTGTTCGAGAAACGTGGAAGGATTTTGTATCATTGAAATACCAATACATACGTACATACATACATCTACGAATTATTACGATGTCTAGAATATTTGTCGACTAAAATAGTCATCACATTTTTTATTGAAAGTAACTTCCAATAGGGTCGTAGATTTTAATCAACGCGATATCGCACGAATTGTGCCGAGTTATACGTGTAAAACATTATTTTTACTTTTTTCCCACGATGAAAAATTCTATTTTGAAAGAGTACTTGAACGTGGAATAAGATGAAGACGTAGCGATGGTAGTGGAGCAGGAGGAGGAGGAGAAGTTGAAGGGGTGGGAGAAAGAAGAGGCCAAGATGCAACTGCCATCGGTGCATGATTATAAATTTTCGAGCATTCTCAAATGTGTATCGTTGCCAACTTGAAAGTAGGTACGAAAGTAGAGCGAGCGAACCACTTGAAAAACATCAATATCTCGACATATCGAGTGACAGATACGTTCCAACCTCACATCGACCCAACTGGACGCGGCTGTGGTGGGTAGGATAATGATTCGTCGAGTGGTGTGTTTACTTTAAACTACTTGCAACCCTCCTCGTTCTGCTAACGTACAGCCAGAGAATAATATTCAATATTGATTTAACAAGATACGAAGGGTCCAGAGAATGAGAGGGAAAGAGAGGGAAAGAGAGAGAGAGAGAGAGAGAGAGAGAAGTAGGTGGGTTAATGTATAGACGATGCTGAAAGCGATTTATCAATGATTTCGAACAAATACTACTTGAGCGTATATAATGACTATCAAAAAGTGTTAAACATTGACAGTAGGAAATCGAATAGTTTATCCGTTTGCAAAAGCCCATTGATGTACCGCGAATTCGCTGGAATTATAGGAAAGCCGTAGGCTATGTTACCGCAATATAGTGCACATGTATGTTTCGAGCATGTAACATAATATATCGAATTTTATATTATTATTCATATTTCGTAGGGAAATCCTTTCATCATTGAATAACTTTCTTGAAATACACGTATTTCGTAGTTAGGATAAACATGTAATATGTTACTTTGTGTGGTATAATTTCATAGAAATTAATTATTTCGGAAGGAAAAATAGATACTTTCGAACGATGAAGATACTGTTAATGAATTTATCGCTAGTTTTGAAATAGTAGTTAATCAAACAGTAACGTACAGTGTCTATTCGCACAGTTTCTATACGTATACCGGATAATATAGTACGAGAAGAGATCGAGAGAGAGAGAGGGATGGATAGATGGATAGATGGGTGGATGGGTGGATGGTCGTAGGTGCAATAGCTTACACCGGCAGAAATTCCTCGCGTTACTCCGAGCTAAATTTGTTCCGTGTTGCTGGCTTGTACGTATGTACGTAGCATTTACGTATGCATGGAAACGGTCACTTGTAAGTCAATATGAGTTTTCGATGCAGTAGCTTGCTTCCTTGGAGAATGGAATTGCGAATTGGGTGGGTGATGTTTTAAGAAAGTAACGCTAGATACATATCTCTCTCTCTCTCTCTCTCTCTTGATACATATAGAAACGTTGTTAACATTTATATACTTTTATCTTAATGAAAATTGTAAAAGCAATGTAAGAAATAATTTCCATTTTAATTAGAGAGAATATAAATTTGAAATTATATGAAAATTTGTTCTTACCAGGATGGAAGAAATATTGAAAATGATGCGAACACTGCAAAAAGATTAAATCTCCGAATAGAGAGACGGTGTGGTGGCGTATTTTTAACAGCCTCTTACTGTCTTAAGGCGATGAATATAAATATGCATTTCTCGTTTCGTCGTCTCTCTTGCGATTACTTTTTTAACCTGAAAATTTCATTTACAGTTTGAAGTTGTAACATTCGCATGCATAACGATCGTTCCTAGCCGGTGGGGGTGAGTCGAACTTATAGCGGACCACGGTAGAACTTTGTTACATTGAATTAGACAGCGCCGTACAGATTCGCGATTAGTGCAGATGGCAGTGGTAACGGTAGCGCAAAACTTTACGGACTCTACGAACCTAGTACGCTGCATTGTTCCAAAAGCTAAACAATGCCGGGACAGTAATACCACTGCGTGTTTCGTACCACGATTAATCTATTTTATTTTTTCTTTCATCGTTTCTCAGAGAAAAATAAATGAAATATAATTTCAACGTTACTATTGTGTAAAGATTTGAGAAATTAGGAAAATTTGAAGTATTCTTAACAGATCCCCTTGTAACGTTGATTAATAGACGAATAATGATGTCATGAAGTAGTAGTAGTAGTCATTAAAACATTTTCACTTTGAAAATAAAATTTAACGATAATTTTTTTTCCTTGTTAATTTTTCCCACCGGTAGGAATACGAGTTAAAATTCGAGAAAATATGGGAATAAAAAGTTAGTTTCATTTGGAGATATAGGAAAGTAAAGGTGTACACGCATATCTACGTATTTATGATTTTTAAATTCAAAACGGTGGCTTTCACAACGATATAATAGCGACATGATTGCTACGCTGTTCTCGTAGAACGTCATTACTTTGCATTCTCTTTCATTTTATATATATATATATTTTTTTTATTGTAAATAAAAATATATCTGTGTCTATACGATCGTTAATACTCAGTTATCTTTTTATTTTCGATGAAAAATCGTTGGGGGAAAAGGTACTTTTCTCTCATTACAAAATTCAAGCTGGATATTTACCGGACGTATACTCGATTAGATGAAGTATTGTATGTATTTAAGTTTGAGTCAATTTTACCTCCAATTAATATTCGTGATTAGTGATTATTAATCGTCAGACGATACACCGTTGAATGCTACCTAAACTGCCAAGTGATGAATCAAAGTTAGCCAGCGTGGCGTAGAAAAATGCTTAAAATTATCGGTTAACATTTAACGAAATGGCTTTGGAGTTGGAAAACTGGCGGACAGACGCCAGTTTCGCCTCGTTATTTTTCTATTTCCGTAGCTATTATGTGACGTTGTAGAATAATCGCTATTTTATCCGTTGCTTCGGGCTAGAATAATAATATCTGACGTCGTTGGCGTTCGAAATAAGACATTCCCGAGGATATATCTAAAAAAAAAAATAAAAAAGGGAGGAAATCACGTGATAAAGCAACCGCCAAGAATATTGGATGAAAACATAATCAGAATACGATTTAAACTGTCACGAAAAATGTAGAGATAAATGAATTGTCAATTTTCCTTCCAAGGCGTATTCCTTGGACAAGTCTAATAAAAAGATATCGATATATATAAATAACTATCGTTGCGATTAATTAGAAATCGGTAAAAATACGCGATTATCGATTTTCGAATTATTAAAAAAAAGAACAGAAATTTCATTATTTTACGAAACGGGGACACGTTCATACTCGTCAAGGGTTTCGAATATAAATGAAACCAAAATATTGAGACAAGAGTTTGTCAAAAGACGGTAAAGTTCCTATTTCCAGATGTTCCGTTAAAGATCGAACGCCGAGTATTGCGATGATCGTTGACGAATGATGGACAAGTTTAATTTGTTTAAAAATGCGATTCCTCCGTAAAAAAACGTTTAATTCGCTATTAATCTAAAAATGGATAGTATAAAAAAGGTCCAAAAATTAACCGCTTTTCTGCCTTTTTTTAATTGACACAATTTTAATGTAAATACGTATAGTCCAGCAAAATTAGCACTTTGACAGGATGTTGTTCCTACCTGACGGCAAAAGATTTTAAAAGGTCTGAAAAGTGGTCTACATTAAGAGGTGCATAATGCATTTGCCGAGAAGTGTGTGTATTTTGCATAAAAAATCGAAATGTGAATAAAACCGGGAAAAAATCGTGTTTTTCCGAAAATCTTGACTAATTTATATTTTTTTTCTTTTTATAACAATTCGAAGTAATAAATTTATACAAAAAGAATGAAAAAAAATAAAATCGTACGTTATGAGTGGAGAATTTTGTATGTACCTGTACTAAGGCAGACGAATCGCATCACTACACCATTCCGGTAATAAAAGGTGTATGATTTCAAAGATGGAACAAAAATAAATGGAAATATGGAGTCGTCCCTTTTACGTGAAGAGGGGGAGACAGAACGCGTGGAAAGCCGCTGTAAGGTGATACCAGCCGGTTGAACCCTTGACGCTCAGTGCCGTTGCTGTTCTTGTTCTCTCACTTTCAGTATAACCATAGGGAGGAGCAAAGAGGATAGGATTTGTTATGACGTGAAACTATTCGAAACACGATCTGGAAAAGGGAAGGGTTTAATATTTTGACAAGGGTCTTCCGTCCTATATGGATACGCATATTATTGCGAGCATTTCCTGTAGCAATCGTTTTATAAGATCATCGTCGTAATCGATTCCGACGTTCTTTCAGTGTTACACCTCTTTTCTTGGATCGTTCGCACTTTCTTACGAATATTCCGAGATCCTACGGGACTTTTATTCGTTCTACTTTCTCACGCCTTTTTTCGACACTTCCACGATTGAGAAAAGAGAGGGATATCCTTCTACTTTTTTACGGAACCGTCTGTCTTTTGTTATATTTTTTTTATCTTTTCTATTTCAAACAATTTCAATCTCTCCGCGCAACTAAAATAAATTCAAATCTTTCTATATTCAATATAAATTTAGTAAAGGAAACTGTGCGAGGATTTTAACTTCGTTACTCGCTGCTGAACTTGGTCGAGGGGGATGTTCCACGCATTTGCAATTTTAGTATACTACCGGTAAATATATATACATATATGCGTGTGTAAATACATATAACACATAGTAAATGCATACCTATATTGTAGAACTCTGTGGTAATGTTCGTGTAGAATCAGACAAGGATGTATGCGTTCAAGCAATTTACTCGACGCGACGATACCCAAAGTGTAGCGATTTAACAAGACGCGTTGCTATTATGTGTCGAATAGATTTTCCCATATTTACATCGAACTTGAACGATACCTTTCATTTCAGTAAATCTAAACATCTATCTTTTGGAATGCATGATGTACGAGTTAAACAGAGAGACTCACACACACACATATATATATATATATATATATATATATATATATATATATATCTATATATATATATCTATATATATATATCTATATATATATATCTATATATATATATCTATATATATATATATATATATATATATATATATATATAGAATATATAAAACAGGGGTATTCGTGAATTGAGAAAGAAGCAATTTGTAGGGAGAAATAGGAAACTCTTGTTTCTAAGTCGTATTAGATACCACCCTAACTCAGGCACCAGGAGAACGAAAAGGTGGAGAGGGTTGTTGTACGCGGAAACTCACGAAGGAACTCTGGTGGTACGGTGGACTAAGCACGGCATAGATCGATAACACTTTCCGCCGGAAACAAAGTTTTAGCGACCTAGCTAACAAGAGGAAATGAGGTATTATAGGATACGCAGATCGGGAAAGGATTAAGTCTATCTAGCGAGAGAAGATTTACCCTTGAGAATTGTCTCATCGTACATATACGTACGTGTACGTAAATATCTACGAGCCTGTCTCTTTCTATTGGTATTAGTATTGGTTTATATGCAGTGCCATAATCCTAGAGCAATAGAGAGACTCACACCCCTTTTGGGAATTGCTTTTAGATGCAGATACTTTGACTTTCGGCGAGTGGCTCTTATGGTTCACGTGAACCTTAGCTTATCCAAACCTCTAGTTTCCCGATTGTTTTTATACCTAAACCTCGTTCACGGATTTACTCAGATTGTGTCACTTCGAATTGATCGAGGTACTCAGGACCACGAAAGTGGATGCGGATTAGCTAAACCTTAACTAAAACCTACTTTCTATCATCAATTCGCTAGGTTAGTGTGGTGTTCACTCGTAAATTTCAAACTCTCACCATTACTAATTTTATCAAAATCCAAGATGAGATGATCGAGATCTTAAGCCTCGCGACATTTATTTTCATTGGTTCTTTTTTTTCTAACTTTTATTAGGGATTAGAGTTACGATCGATAAATTCTAGAATTCGCGATCAGGGTTGAAATTGGTATCGGTTGAAATTTAATGATTGTTCACCATTGATTATATGCGTGCATATGCGCACGTTGTACGTGTACGTGCAAGACAAGGAATTCTAGATTATGTTGAATTTCAAGGTACTTTTGTTTCTCTATTTAGTAACGAGTAATCGCGGTTAAAACAAAGTTTTCGCTAGCTTCGAGAGATATCGAACGGAAATTTCAAATAATTATGCTATACGAGGTGCCCTCGGACAGTTTGGAGGTAATCGTTAAGCCCCCTACGGCGATTCTGCCTCATGAGAGTTAGAATAATCCTGGTAGTAGGAAAGGTTTAAAACGATGGAACGAACTGAAGGATAGAAGAAGAGGAGTTAGGGTAGAAGAAAGGTAAAGAACAGCAACGTTGGAGAATGGAATGAGTTTTATATCCAGGCTTCAAATAGTGAGAAAGAGAGAAAATAGAGAATGATTGGGAGAGTGGGAGGAAGAGATGAAGAGAGGGAAACGAGGAGACAGAAGGAGCGAATGAAAGAGAATCGTCGAAGGATCGGTTAGTACAAAAGAGAGATTCGGACAAAAGAGAGCAGGAGGATGCGTTTGCTAGGTTGAGGCCTTCGAAACTCGCTCCAATTGAGCTTCAATAATTTGTGGCCCTGCGCCAATGCGTTCATGAAAGAAAAAGAAAGAGATATACATACGTATATGTATATATATATACTTGCAAGGTCGACTCGAATTGAAGGGAATAGGATTCGAAGAGTAGAACACTACTGGTGTTAGTACCTTCAACGTGGACAAGTAAAAAGAAAGAAAATTTCACCGTGAAAGAGGGGAAAACGGCTTTCCGTGTAGTAGGCGGGATATGCGAAAAGGGGGTGTATTGAAAAGTTTACACGCTCGGACGATGATGTATGGAGATTTCGCGTGCGTGACATGTTTAACATCATCGTCCTAGGACGATCAGAGAGTTTGGTTCATTTTTGTTCCTACGTCTATCTCCTTCTTATTCTTCTTTATCTTCTTACCCTTACATAGATAATCATCCCTTTTTTCTCGGTTCATTGATATACTTCTACTATCGTGACTGATGTCTCACCCCCTTAGCCTATTCCTAAATTATCTTACGTTCTTCGGCCATCTTTAGTTACATCTTTAGTACTATCATTAGTTTAGATTTAATTTTGTATCGTTCAGTCGAAAGACGATTGAACGATAAGTCGAGTGTAAATACTTGTCAATATAGTTTCAGATTTTTATGTCATTCTTAATTAACTTATCGTTAGTAATGTTATCGAAGTAATTGTTGAAATTTAAAGATATTTTTTGAAGGACATATAGAAATAATTAAAGATTTATTTTCGATGACACTTAACTTAACATAATTGTTTCTTTACGCTCGTACCGCCAAGATTATATTTAAGTTTAAACACAATAAGACTCGTTACCTTCTTTTAAAGGCGAGAGATGCTTCGGTTAGAAGCAACGTCGTCAGGGTGGGAAACGTAATCCGCTTTTGCGACAATGTACAATAGCCCGACTACGATCTCTGTCGTTGGCAGTCTCGAATAAACCTTGACATAGCGATTAACGTAACAATGGCCTCTTTTCCGTTTTGGTCTTCTCATCTACTTTCTACGAAGCAAGGAGAAAGGCATGGAATAAGGAAAAGACGAAGAAAAAGAGAAAGAAAGAAAGAGAGAGGAAGGAAGGAGGAGAGGGAGCAGATTCGCAAGGACCTTAAATAATTATGGTGTTTACTTAAGTACTCGCCAAGGGACTGACTGCTTTTCGCTACGAGGACAAGCGGGAGCGAAGAGTTAATTGAAGGCAACAATTAATTTACGACGTTGAATTAACTTATACAACCTTGACGGTCTGCCAGTGTTAAAGGATGGTACAAAGAAAAAAAGGGGGACTATAAATAAAAATGAATGGGAATAAAAAGGAAAGATATGTTACGAATTCTGCTTGAAAAGAAAGAATTAAGATTAAAAAAACATGAAGAGAAGGAGAAGATGAAGAAGAAGGAACAAGATTGTCGTAAAAAAAAAGAGATCGGAGAAACGTTTTTAAGTTTTAGCGAACGTGGAATCGTTCTTCTGTGTCTTTCAGTGTTTTTAAATTAGTCCCACTAGAGAGAACTCTCACTAGTTGACGAATTAATTTTTTCATTAACATAACTGAAGTAAAATATCGTCTAGGACGAAATTAAAATGGACTTTGAGTATACGCAAGCTTTACTTAGCCGTGCTGATAAAAATTGCAAACTTTCTTTAACGAAATGGATAATAATGTTATCGTTAATAGTTCATCGACTCTAGTTCAAAATGATGATGATAAGACCGTGCTCTGTAAACGGAAGAAAATTAGAAGAAGAAGAAGAAGAAGGAGAAGGAGAAGAAGGTAATGATACTTAAATATTTGTACGTTAAGTACTTACCCTTTTTCGGGTAGCACTTACCAACGGCGATTTGTAACGTTCGGCTGTATTGCTTGAACCTTTTAGCTTGTTTGTATATACTCTGAAATAATTTATGTCGATATATATATATACCAGACTGGTTAACTTTACCCTTTTGCTACAGACATTTACCTATATCTTTCAACAACGCTATTTATCCTCTCATTTATCGTTTAAACGAAATGAAGCCAATCTTTTTTCAAGCAGGGTAAATGAAGAAAATGCTGATCGTTGTGAGATATAACAGGAGAAAAGAAATAAAATAATAATTTGATTAAAAAATAAAAAAAT
Organism: Mischocyttarus mexicanus; assembly: GCA_023678845.1. Lineage (NCBI taxonomy): Eukaryota > Metazoa > Arthropoda > Insecta > Hymenoptera > Vespidae > Mischocyttarus > Mischocyttarus mexicanus. Next base: position 1,102,492 of record JACGTP010000026.1, on the reverse strand, counting down.
AATCGTTAACGATCTCAACAACTTACGAAATCTTTTTTTTTTTACTTTATGCACACACACACACTTACTTTTCGTATACACTTAAAACATATATGTATGTATGGTATATACGTATATGGGTATAACGAGAGATAGAAATCGTATTTTTTCAGCTGCTAATCCAAAAATTTTCGAGCAGCACACGTGCGAATTTTCACATGTGTCGGCAAAACCTTCGCGATAAGACACGACGTTGAACATTTTCGTTTTTCATTCCTTAAAAGAACTTCGATACTAACCCTCGATCCTCTCCCACTCTTTTGCTTTTTTCCACTTCATTCTTTCGTTAGGTAGCCCTATTTTTTTTCTCACACATGTTATCGCCACTTTGCACACTATCGATAAGGGTAGATACATTAATAATTTGAATTTTTCGTACATAAATATATAACCAATATATATTTGGACGCGTATACAAAAAATTGACATTTTTTAAAGCGTTCAGTAAACATAAAAAAAAAGATTCGTTGGCTGACGGTTAAGAAAAGTCGAGTTCTCGTCGGTGAAAATGAAAATGAAAGTAAACGGTTTTTAACGTTTAGCATTCACACGTACACATACACATCTCTCTCGGTGTCTTTTATTCTAACGAAAATGTGTTATCTAAAGATTTAACGGATTAAACTTTTGTTTTTAAACGTAACGTCATCTCTATTTGCATTATCGTTGCAGGCCGGGGACAACGGAAAGAGAGATAATAAAAAAGCGTCGGACGTGGAAAGATACCGGTCACATGATCGTCGGGTTTTACAGAATTATTTAGTAAAGTCATCCGTAATTTTGTTTGTTATATCAAACGACAAACGTACATAACGCGCGCGAGAGATAGATAAATAAATCAATTCCAGGCATCTCCGTGAGCAAGAGCGATAAAAATAAATCTGCGTATCAAGGGTTAATGTTTCGTATGAAACGGCAACAAAATCTATCACCCTGTAGTAGTAGTATCACCACCCCACTTGACATAAACTTCACCGATTACGTCATGGCTGAAACCCGATCAATACTCAGGCATCCTCGTTAGATCAAAGTATTCATGCAAAGGCTCTTAATATTCCGGCGAGAAGACGGATGCATCGACATAGCTGTTCTTCCTTCTCTCTGTCATCTCTTTCTCTCTTTCTCTCTTTCTCTTGCTAGCTCCATCTCTATCTATCTATCTATCTATCTATCTATCTATCTATCTATCTATATGTGTGTATATATAAGCACCACCGATCACGTTGGTTTATTCGAACGGAAATATTGCAACGTATTAAGGTAATCACTCGGAGGAAATTGGGAGACTGATGTTGAACCGCTTACATACGATCGAGTCACGCAATATTCATGTCCTATACACCGTATGAATAGTTAGGAACTTCGCGATCGAGTATCTCGTCGATGCTCGATCGACGATTAAATTGCGGTTTGGTACAGGTACATTTTCTTTTTTTCCAAACCGCCTTTCTCTTCCCCTCTCTCCGATCCCTCACCCGTTCTTTTATTTCCAACGAAATATTTAAATCGATGAGATAATAGAATATTTCCAACCGACTAAACTTAGGGTAATGGTGGAGAGGGAGGGTTTGGTACCTTGAATAATTGCTTGGTTAAACCAAGGTAAATATTTGTTGTCAAATTTTTTGTTACTTATTTCGTATAACTTTTATACGTAGTTGCATACATTGATTTAATTTCAAAGAAAATATCTCAGGTTGGGTAGGAAACGTTAACGTCGTTAAGATTAACAAAGTGAACTCGAAAATAATAATACGAATCTCTCGGTGTATACCGAGGTTAGCATACGAAACGCAATTTGTCTTTCGAGCACATTTTTCCAGTCATTGTTTCCCTCAAGTTCCTCCATGCTTGGAAGCAGAAATCGTAGTATACATACGTTGGCTTGGGTAGCAAGTGGCTGAAAAGCGGCCTAATTGCTGCAGAGAGTATTTTTCTCCCTTTCTCTTATTTCCTTCCTTTTCTCTCTTTCCTTGTCTCTCTCTCTCTTTCATTCTCTTTCTCATTCTCATTCTCTCTCTCTCAACGGAAGTATATCGTAGTACGCGGTTGAGAGATGAATTTTGTTCCTCGGTTAAATTATGTAGATACGAGTTGGTCCCCTTTTACACATTTTCTTCTACCACATGTGTACGTAATGTACAAGTGGTATGATAATAATTCGACATAATTCATTCCTCGTAAATCGTCGTGGCTTGTTTAATGTTCGCATTTAGCAATTATTTGTTTCACGTAGAGAAAGATTTGAGAATTCGTGATACATGGGATTCAATTGAGGGAAGTGATGTACTGAAGTACATGGTATGTCGTAAACTAAGTAGGAATTATTCATAGACAAAGTCAGGCAAGGAAAGAAGAACTTTATTTTCTCTCTTCTATTGGACATTCTTTGTGCATATATAGGTGCATACATAGGACAAGCATACTTTTGTAAATAAAAAATAGAAGAAGTACAAGAGGCGGAAAGAAAGAGATAGAGAAGAGAGAGTGGGAGAGAGGCAGAGAGAAAGAAGGGGGAGAAAAGGGAGAAGGAAAAAGCAGTGATGCGCGCTCGCGCCTAACTTTTCTATTATTCTCTTCAGACGAGTCCGTAGCTATCTCGGTTACATCTCTTTCGCGTTGCTTTCCAAGTTTTTAAACAAGCTGCCTGCAATAAAGCAGCAATAGCATTACCTCTTTTATTTTTTTCATCCATTTCTCTCTCTTTCTTTCTTTCTCTCTCTCCTGTCTTCACAAATCTGTCTTTTCCCGAAGTTGTCATACTTGTTTTTGTTTTTGTGTTTATAGTCATGGACTTTCTCTGTCTTTTCCTCCCTCTTTCTCACACACACACACACACACACACACTATTACTTTCTTTCTTTTTCTTTCTCTCTTACTCTTGTATTTTTCCATCTTTCCAAGGGATTCTTTTCCACCTCCCATTACGAAACTCCCACTAGTCGAGGAAGCAAAGCAAGGAAACACGAACCCAGAGGCAGACTCGACGTTCTGCATATCAAATACCTTCGTAAAGAATCTCAAGTTTGGCCTCGCAAGGCACTTCGCACGTATCTACGCAATACTTTCTCAAAGAACGTTCATGCCAAATGTACTTTTACTCTTTATGGTAGATAGACGTAACCGACTGTACCAAGAGTGGTTATCAATTTTTTCCAGAAAAAGAAAAAACTAAACCAAATTGATACGTCTTTTTGGTATTCCAGGGCCATAGGTAACGATATTGGCACGTATCGTGAATGGATATACTCGAGAATCGCGTAATATATATATTCATATATATTTTCAATGTCGGTAGGGGACACTTCAATAGAAATATTTCTAAAGTAATAGAAGAGAAAATCTGTCGAGTTATACCTGTTATAAAATATAAGCACACAGTATTCGAAAGTTGGGCTACTCGATCGTTGGTCATCCTTTTTCGTTTGACGCCCTCTTCTACTAAAAGAGTTTTTAATCTAACGTTTGAGAAGGAAAACAAAGTAAAAAAGGATCGTTCGTTATACACGTTCTGAACCAATATTGATGGAACTTTATCTCCACGTGTTTACAACGCGTTCATTCGCTGAAGCTCTTTCTACCCTAACGTGTATCTTCCATGAAACTAGACTATGCGATACATGAATTCAACATGAAGACTGGAACACAGCTTACCGGCGACGCGCATGCATCCTTTCTGTTCTTAAAGTCACATTTACATTGTACATTTATCGTCTGACAGTTATCCTATATTTCTTTCTCCTCCCTTTCCCTTTGCTATTTTCTTTTTTATCGCATTACACGATTTTAATAAAATGTTACGCTCAACCCATTATCATCGCCATTTCTCATCGCCATTTCCGTTTTCTTTTATCTCATGAAGATTTTTCCCGACGTTTCTCTCTTAAACCATAACGCGTACTTTTTATACTCGGTGCATTATTGTATCTGTCCTTTTTACTAAATAAAATGAGAATACTAAACGAAAGATGCTGAATGCGAAGCTTTCCATTTTCTTTTTTCTCTATTTTATTCCTTTCTTTCTTTCTCTTATTATCAAATTAAAAGAAAAGTTACATAATAATTCAAAATCCCGTAAATCCAATAAATGATTGATCTTACGCCTAAGTCGAAATCCACGTTTAATGATTCGTTAATCTAGTTTAGCGTAACAGCCTTCACGTTGAAATTTGATTATTATTCATCGAACTTGGAAAGTTCGAAGTTCACTATTACCGTTAAAGTTATGTTACTCTTGTACGTTGCATCTATCCTATCCCCTCCTCCGTTCCGTTAGTTATTCCAAACCCTTTAAAGTGCAATCGGGCTGGAAAGTATCTCGAATGGGAATAGAATCGATAAAAATCTGGGGGAATATACGTGTACTCCTATCGCAGGTCAGCGGGTCAATAGTCGACTACTTGATGCTTTTTTGCTTGTGTACAAGTGCCTCGAGCAATGGCACCCATTGTTTTATTGTTATTTCTTGTAAACGAAAAGCTGTGGCCCTCCCTTTTCCTTCCTTCTCTCCTCATTAACGAGTCGCATGTATTTTATGAAGGAATAAATCACAGCAAAGGATAATCCCCGTTTTTTGTTAGGTACAATTAGCCGTTATTAATTAGAGTTATGATATTTTCCCTTTTCTCTCTCAGTCTTTACGATTAAAGGATGTTTTATCCTAGAACCCAGACGGAAGGATGGATGAACGAACGGGGGGAACTCTGTTCTGTTCGCATATTAAATGAAACGATGGGGTCGAGCTACTTTTTAATTTACCTCAATAAGATTCTTTCTTCTTAAATTCCTTTTTTTCTTTTTTTTCAACAGAGAGCGAATATCTTTATTTAATTCTTATTCATCTTAAGAAAAGAATGACTTTATCTTTTCATCCCTTGGCTTCTTCTTTTGAAAAGTCTTTCTTATTAAAGATAATTCATTATTTTGGTAACATTAGCTAATTAACGTAAAACGTGGCACATGATGATGATCAAAAGTAATTGTTAGACGTATAGTCGTATGTACAATTTTGTTCTTTCAATTTATGTTAAACAAGAGAAATTTAATCGGTGTTACGTGTTTACCATCTAAAGCGTACATTAAACTGATTTTACTTATCTCGAGGTAAGCTTTGGTTTAGGTCGATAGTGAGTCTGCAAGTAAAGGCACTTACTTACATATGTGCGAACTCAGCTGAAGAAAAGATACATGTATACATGCATGTTGGTGCAATTCATTAAGCACATATTATATTTACCTTCGTAAATGGAAATATACACATCCGTATAATGGATTATAGTCAATTCGTGTTGAGATAATCGAAGTGAAATCCTTGTATTCATAATTATCGAAAATCTTAGGAAAAAAGCCCCAAAATATATCGAATTGAAATTGTTTTACAATAAACACGTAGTACAAACAATGAAATGTTTAAACAAATTTACTATTTTTATCTTTTGCTATTTTTTTTTCTATCTCTCTTTTTCCTGTTTTTTCATTTTCCTTCCTATCTCTACGTTTATTATTATTATTATTATTTTTATTATTTCTTGTGAGAAACAACGAGAACGAGGAATCTTGCCGAGTGCATCGCTTGGCCGGGCATAAAATTCTCGGGGATGTGCCTTCTATATTACTACATGCACATCCCATATAACGTGTGTATCTCTCCGTACATACAAAGCTTGATATGGTGAACTTGTAGTAGTCTGTCGTGTCATATGGCCCTTACGTTATGCTCGAGTACGATGCCCTATAACCGCGAAAGAATAGGACATCCTGTTCGACGAAGGGGGAGGTGTGCTCATAAAATGTGTTCAAAGATGTTAGCAGTCTTGTGTGGATGCGTATCTTTGAGATATTTTATGTACCGTGCGCATTTCAGATTCGAGATTCGATATTTTATAGATGTGCATGTATGTATGGGTATGTGTGGATGTATTTATGTAGGTAGATTGTTTGTATGTAAGAAGTACAGGTATGGAATACGACGATGAAGACGAGGACACGATAGGATGCCGTTTTAAACGCCTCTTTGATCTTCGCAATGTTTCGCAAACAAAAGACTTATTCTGTTTTATTCTGTTTTGTGGTAAAAGCAGAATATAGAGGAACAGTTGTGTTACGAATAGTTTTCTCTATGTTTTCCCGTATAAAACCGGATTTCTTTTTCACGATGGACAGTTAGATCCTTTTGCAATCCTTTACAAGTACAACAGGTGCTTATAAATGAGGTTTTCTTTTCTTTCCTTTTTTGTTTTGAGATAATAGAAACACAAAATAAGATCTAATAAAACGTGTGTTTAAATGTATCACTGATTTTCTTTTAAATAAAAACTCTTAGTAGGTAGTTAACGTTAGTACTCTTCTATTTTTATCAAAATAAAATTATTAATAGTACTTACACACTGTATTTTTGTTTAATTTTAAAATCTTTGGTTTTCCACCTTGTCAAATTATTATTTACCTTAGAAGTTAAACGATACTCAAACTCGTAAGTACGAAGAGCAATAATTTACACCATAAGCGATATCGTTTCATCTACGTACTTAGCTAAAAGCTGCATGTTCAAGTTCTCTAACTATAATAATAATTATACATCGTACTTTGGACTTTGTTAATGTTAGCAAATGTTAACCCCTTACTCAAGAAGAGAAAGTAAAAAACGACAAATGTCTTTCGCAAAACAGGATTTGGGATTCTCTGTTAGGACCAAAATATTCTGTGATTAATTATAATTAATATTGTCTCGAGCATCATCTACAATTACATCTATTTAATTTTTAACATTTATTACAATTTATAGCAAGTTTATTTCAACTTTTGTGTTATACCTAAAATGAACAAAATAAAAATACTTTTGTCTTACACTGAATGGCTAAAATTTCGTTAAAGCAAGAGGAAAAAAGAAGGAAGAAAAAAATATTACGAACGAGCTGTTTCAAGTCGATATTACGAGAAAAAAATTGTTCAACGAATGGCCTTATCCATAGGTTTCATTCAAGAAACTGTCTAAAACTTTAGCAGTACAATTTACAATGGAACGCATATAATAACGTTAACGCGTTGAAATAGTATATATAAGTTTGCGAAAGTGGCGAAAGGGAAAAGGAGTGAGAGGAAGGGAATGAAGAGGAGAGCATCGGTTTATTATCCTTTAAGGCGCACGCAGAGAGTCGTGCTGAGGACGGGCGCGATAACGTGCGCATGGAATTTCCTGAAAGGTTCTCCCTGTCCCCTCCTTCCGTACATACGTGCATGCACTCTCTCTCTCTCTCTCTCTCTTACTCTCTCTTTCTCTCTTCATCTTTCTCTGCTTCTCATTCCGTGCCGACGGTACGTACTCGTTCCAGCAAATTGAATGCCAGTGCGGGCGTATTCACGCACGCGAAAGAGCCAGGTAACGTTCTGTTTGTTTTCTTTGTATTAAAAATGAAAAAAAGAGAAATAGGAACAAAAAGGTGAGAGGAGAAAGAGAGGGATAAAGGAGTAGGAGTAGGATTGGGAGAAGGAAAGGGGAGTGGGGGATATACACCGCCAGCTCTCGTATCTATTGAGACTTCGATCAATGCAAAAAGTGCGGCGTGCCTCGACTCGGGTCGGTTTCATTAAAGGTTCATTAACTAAAACGATCGCGGACTCATCATCACTGGCCGTTCTCTCTTTTCGAGTTTGGCCTTCGAATCGGTAACGATTTTGCATGCACGATTGAAACTTTACCCCTTCACCGACTCTATCTTTATCTATCTATCTCTCTCTCGCTCCAAGAACGCGCGTCTTTATGTGCTTTGAAACATGGGGATAAGAACGATTCGCATTGACAAGCTACTTCGTTTTCCCATGCGATCTCGTTGCTTAGGCATCTGGAAAACTTCAAAAGCATTCGTTGTGTTGAGTAGGTAGACGTATCTACTATATCTATTATATACATTTACATATATATATAGCTTACCATATATATTTTACTCGGATGCTGGTGCTTTTTTTCATTAGTAGGATGTAGCGTATCTTTTCAGAGACATTTTGGATTTTTATAATTACCGAGACAGGCGTACCATTTAAAAGAACCTCTTTCCTCCCTTTTTTCTATTTTTTATACTTTTTCGTTCTCGTATTTGTGAAATTCAACGATATTCGCGCAGAAGATCATTTGTAAAAACAGTAGGTCAATTATTTTTTTCTTTCATCTTAAAAAATCCAGGCCAAATTCTGACTGTCGTGTATCTTAACAGGGTCATTTGGGGTACTGTTAATTTGTGGAGAAATTTCACGTGTAAAATTATGCAATAAGTGTTAGGAAATGGAGAGCCCCACGCGCGAGTTGGTGAGGTGAGTCCGGCTCGCGACTGCGGCTGGAGAACAACATATTGTCTGTGTTGGACACGACGCAACCGCGTCCCTTTGTCCTGCGGTACGTCCGAGGTTTCACACAGCAATTGAATAAATATTCATTAGTGTAATTAGCATGCACGTATGGAGCACTAACCACCGGACTGCTGCGGCCGCTACGTCTTTAATTGCGCTACTATATTTTACTTTTCTCTCTCTCTTTCTCTTTTTTTTCCTCTCGCTCTACTACCGTTATACTTCTTTTTCTTACACATTTTTTAATGCCCGTCCGAGATACGAATCGTTATAACAATGCAGCATCAACTCGAAACTTATGTACATGATGATAACGGAGGTTTGAAAAAAACATATCGTCGACTGGTATTATACGCGTATAACTTGGAAAAAAAGGAAACAGATTTTTTTTTATGAAATGTAATATTTAAGATATGACGGTATTTGTAAAAGCTTTATAGAAATAATTATAATAAATATAATAAATCTATTATCCGATAATTGTGTTATATGAAATTAAACTTGTTTCGTTTAATAACCATTTTGTACATTTTAATTTCACCTTAGTACGAGATAATTTTATAAATTTTTCATAACATTATTTAGGTATAACGTAATAATGGAATAAAGCAATCTGAAAAGTTTTCGTTTCGCGTTATTTCAGTTCTCCAATTTTATCATTAAAATGAAAGACATAAATGGAACACTATTGTAGAATTTCTTTTTTTTTTTATTAACCACGAGAATCTAGCGTCAATTTTCATGCTGGTCACGTTAATTGTGTAAACTCATCAAACGTTCAAGCAGAACATCAATCATAAGTCTGATAACTCCTTGTGCTTTTTGAACGTGAAACGTGAGAGAGCGAGAAAATGAGAGTAGAGATAAGATCGATAAGAGGCAGAATGAGACAGAGATAGAGACAAAGACAGAGAGAGAGAGAGAGAGAAAAGAGAAAGAAAGAAAGAAAGATGTTCCGACAGCGAAGAATTTCATAACTTCTTAATTGCACATACCATGAAACCACCACTCATTTACATTTATATATCGCATTCCAATAGCATAGCGAGACGGAATAGTTCTTTTTTATTTTTTTTTTTTATTTTTATTTTCATCCAGTCTGTCTCTAAAAAGACATAACCACGCGTGCTCATTCACGCACGTATACAAAAATTATTTTCATAGCTTTTTCAGGACGATGAGTTCGGCCTTTTGTTTTTTCGTCAACGCGTATATACCCAGGTAGAAGAATGATCTGTCACGGTTGAAACATTCTAATGTAAATGTCAACCATTCTAGTAACGGGGTGTGGGGTATTAAGAGAAAGAAAGATATCTAGCTACCGTATTTGTTGTTTTTCTGGTATTGTTGCACCAGTACCGTTCGTGATACGCCCGTAGATTATTTATGATAGCAGAATTTTTTACGAAATGGTTCACGAAAGAGAAGGTTAACACTTTGACTGTCATGTTTGTCATTTATGACTGACTACGGTTTTTCCTGTGACACCACGGTGGTCATTGATGATCGGAACATTCTTCTTCTAGTTTCTTCTTATATTTTCTTCTTTTTTTTTTCTGTAATCCCTATTTTTACGTTAAATATTTTTATATACACTTTGTATAAATTTATTGTATTACTTTTGATAAATAAATAAATTACATTACATTACATTTCTTCTTCAATTTTTTAGAAATCGAGAGAGGAAGAGAGTAGCAAAGAATGCAAATTCAAGAAGAGATACGAAACGTTAAGGTGTCTGATCGATGCGACCCGAGTAAAGAACCGAGTGTCTATGGGACCCAATGGAGTTGCTTAAGATAATACTAGATCGAGGTAAATGTTCTGGAGAGAAGGCAGTGTTGGGTATAAATTAATGTCGTTGTTCCTTATGGATTTAACTCTTGTATAATTAGTAATCGATACAGGATCGCATAGTGTATCTATATGCATGAGCTCTAATGCATCGGTAACATTGTAGCTAGCCACTTAGACGAAAATCTTGTTAAAATTCGGATCATTTTACAAAAGGTCGATATTATCGAAACTTTTAGTGGGAAAGACAAAGAGAGAAAGAGAGAGATATCGAGAGAGAGTATCCAAGAAAGTTTTATCGAATACTTGCCGATATATCCCAGTTCTAATCCGCGAGAAAGTAAGTTCAAGACGTTGCTGGATTACGTTTAATCTTTTGTTTATCACTTCTCCCTTCTAGACGCCAAGAGAAACTCTTAAAAACTTCTAATTCCACAGGGATGTCTTATATAGTTTAGCGATTCAATGTGTGTTCGATCGGACAAATCGATTCTAACGTGTTAAAAAAAAAAAAAGCTCTTCCTCATTTTATTTTCTCTAAAATAAATCTTTTTAAAATCGGATAGAGGTGATATATATTTTTTTTTTCAATCGAATTGATTTACGGCTATGAGACATTTCATTCGATTTTATATCTTACTTTTCGTGTTTAGACATCGCGGATAAGACTTCAAACGTTCAAGCGTTTAATTAATTAACGTTCCCTGTTGTGTAGTTTCTTTTTTTTAAATATGCTTAACCCTCTCTCCCTCCCTTTCTCTTTTCACTTAAGATAATCGATGCTCCACGCTGCAATTATCTTACACGAACTCGGTTGCCGTTTCGTACTTACTGCATGCAAGCTCGAATGATGCAAAGCTGTGATTCTACATCATCGTTATTATTAAATAACAGGTCTTACGAACGTCATGCGACTCTAACGAGAGTAAGAGAAAGTAAAAGAGAGAGAAAGAGAGAGGTAGAGAGAGAGAGAGAGAGGAAAAAGGGCGAGAATGAGAGAACGTAGTTGGTTGAGTTGCGTCTTGCTTCTCCAAGGTAGACAAACAGAGAAGGAATTACATCTGCCTCGTTTCCCACGTCTAACGCAGCTTTGTCGCAATGAAGTTTCCCCGCAAATTCGCGGTGTAAAAATAACGAGCTCGTCTCACGTTACCCTTTGGAAAAGATCCTGACCGCGACATCGTATCGCGCATTATAATGCGTACGTATGTTGTTGATGCAAATTGCAACGGGGGATAATTTCACTGGCCGAACGTGACTTCGGGATCGGGCTGTATTACGTGTTCTGGAATATTATAATCGAATCTCCTCCACCCATCTCATTTTCCACCACCACCAGCACCAGTACCAGCACCATCACCATCACCAGCACCAGCACCACCAGCACCAGCACTACCACCATCAGCACCCACCTTTTGTCTCCTCATGGCGACGAATATTATTTGCTGAATTTTAAATACCGAGAGCACAGCATAAAATTGAACAAAGCGTGTTTGCCGAGTAATTCGGAATAATATTTGTACGAAAAAGCGTTTGTGCGTTAAGGTTTTCGTTTCGCAAATATACTATCTCTCTACGAGTATATACCTAAGTATGCGTATATGTGTATACTACGTATATATATACATATTATAAGTAGATACTATGCGTTTTCAAATTATCATTAATTAAAACGGAAAGAAAATATTGCGAATAATATCGTTGCATTTTTCCTCACCCGTGATATTCGTCGAACGTTTCGTTTGACGAATGTTTGTTTGTTTTTTCGTTTTTTTTTCGTTTTTTCCTCGTTTCTTTTTGCTGATTGATTTTTCTTTGATCTCATTTGACGAAAACCTTATTTTCTCTTTCTCTCTCTTCTAAGATCAGAGTCTGGCGGGATTTATCAGTGGATCGAATTGCTCTAACACAGTTTCGAGATAACAACTGGCACAAACGATTTACCCCCGACTCTCTGATATCTGAAGGGAATCCCGATGCCCGTAGAGAGATCATTGTAACTACATAAAGCAACTCATCGACCATAAATGGCTAATAGAAATAGGTCCATAGGACGCGGAGGGTGATTCTACTGTAAAAGGTAGAGAAATAGATATTGGCTGATCATTCGCCGTTTCGTAGGAAATTGTCCTATCAGAAGATTGAAAGGGGGGATCGAGAGTAAAGCTCTTACCATGTAACAGAGAGTAAGGGTGGGTGGGGGTAGGTAGCCGACAATGATCGCGGTAGAAAATCTAATAAAGAATATTATTTCTCGTAGACGTAAAACGGAAAATTTTATTTCTTCTTTTTTTTGCTTTCTTTTTTCATCGAGTATAAAAAAGATCGATGCCGAATTTAATCTATTCGAGAAGTTGATCCTTTAAGACGGTTCTCTTATATCCGAACTATCTTACTTATCATACTCGTTTGGCTATATAAAAACGGGATTTAAGAACTTATAATAATCATTTATTCATTATTTTAAAAAGGTTTTCGATTTCTAAGCTCTGGAACACAATCGGATTTCTAATACTTATTATTACATGTTGAGATGAATTTTCTATTCCGTATCTCATCGATAAAGAGAGAAAGAGAAAGAGAGAAAGAGAGAGAGAAAATTTCTATTAGAAATTCATGGGGGATGTATTTTACCAGAAGTTGATTCTTATATAAAATCTAATCGACTTCTTAATTATAAGGAACCTTTTTTTTTTTACTATCTACACCGAAAAGTATATAAAAACGATCACGATAGAGATTCTCGTTATAAGGATCCGACCGTCGCGCAGGCTTCAATCGATCGATCGCCACGAAATTACACGAATTCAACGCGCACATTTTCCGCGCGTCTTCCTCCAACACACCGTCGATCCGGTGATTACACAGTCTCTTCGGTTGTCTTTTACCCGGCTATCCTTGCCTCGGGCAAGAACGTTATTAGACAAGGTATAAGGGTTCGGGATCCCTTTAACGAAACGACTGTGGAGATATAAGATGGCAAACCGCCGTGCACGTACACGCTCTTGCACGAATGATTATTATTAGGATTTCCTACCTAAAGTAAATACTAAGAATATACTAATCTGTATCGTCAATTTAATCGAATATTTGATCGATATATTTCTAAATGTAAACATTAGACAAACACTAATCAAATTTTTTCCACTACTAATCAAAAATTTTGAAAGATATTTGAAATTTGATCTCGCCTTCCCCTCTCCTCCTCCTGGTTACCACATGGATTATTATCAAAAATACATTTGCTTCTTTTTATGACGGTATTATTTGTCAGGACGGATTCTAAGCTCGCGAGAGAACGCATAAGCTATGGCCTGTGCTAATAACTATGCCACCAAGGCTAACTACAAGCTCATCGTCGAGTGCATTCATGAAGCAATATACATGCATTTACTGACCAGTACATTCGCTGGGTTTATATTCGGTCTCGTCAGAATATTCGTGGTTACTTCGAAGTAGGCTCTTTCTCTCTCTCTCTCTCTCCCTCTCCCTCTCACATGTTATATAGCTATCTTGGGAAGATAACTATACCCTACTATCCTTCTCCCTTTATTCGGTGTCTAAACCGAACAATGAGCGTTACCGTGTCAACGTGGAATTAATACATTCAAATTACCCATTGTTATACCGAAGACCGAAGTAATAGCATTGCAAATGACGTGTCTCATTGCTAGCATTGGTAGGAGAGAGAGAGAGAGAGAGAGATTCGAAAGCGTATGGAATAAAGAGACATTTTTAACATAGAACCACTCGACGATGCTTTATGAGCTTGCCTCGTTCGGGATATTTATGTACTATAGCTATGTGCGTCACGGCACGCGTGCAATTGTGCAGTGCAATATGTAAATGTATGGTATTATCGCGTGTATGAAGTATATACGTGCCATGCTTTGGACCGTTGATTATAAATTTATTAAACCTTTTTTTCTCTTTGTCACACCTTACATTTCATTTCGTTGTGTGAGATAAAGTTATGTTTTCCAAAATAAATTATATATATATATAATATATAATAAAATTCTAATTCAACAAGGGTAGATAAATTGAAAAAAAGGAAAAAGGTCTGATTGAAAAATTGATAGAACGGCGTCTAACATGATCTGAGCAAACGATCCGTGATTCGAAAAAGAAGAACCTAAAATTAGATAGTAGAAAAAAAAAGAAAAAGTAAATAAAAAGATGTTTAAAGAACGAGGAAACGTTTCGTGGGCAAGATTGCACGGTGGTTTGCACGTCATCGGTGGTGACGGGCTTGAGACGAACAGAAGGAAATAGGATTGTGAGACGTAGAGCCGGTATTTGAAAAGGGACCGTGAGGGGGATCGGGGGAGGAGGAGAAGGGTGTGAGATGAAAGGGCGTTCAGCTATGAGGAAAATACGAAAACCGAAGAGAGAGAGAGAGAGAGAGAGAAGGGAGAAGAAGGAATATGTCACCTGAATACCACGGTAATGTTCACAAAATGCCGGAAATATAAGCAAACGCGTTGCGGCAACGCTCCTGGGAACTGTCGTTTACATAAATAGCTTGCACTGGCGGAGATTCCGCGCGTAGCATTCAACGTCGACCCGTGTGCACGCAGGTAGGAAGCAACGTGTACGTGTCTCAATATTTGACGGCAGAGTTTCCGAGCATTTGCCTACCAAATGCAACTTGGTGTCCTTCCACCTTGGCAACACTCCTCCTCCTCTTCCTCCTCCTTCTCCTCTTCCACCTATCCCGGTTTTACTCTTTGGAAGCCCTTCTCAAACCTACTACAGGGCCATCCTTCGCCCAGGACATCTGGCCTACGTGTCAAACGGCAAGACTCAAGATGCCCGACCATCTTCCCATCTCCTCATTTTCCTCCTTCTCCTCCTACAGACCGGGAAGCAACCGAGACAGATTGCTTTGATTTCCTGATAACGTTTTGTCCTTTCACTCCTTCCTTACCCTCACCCCTTCTCCTCTTCTTCCTCCTCTTCGTTTCTCCCTTGATGATCGATACAATGTAGAAGATCAATCGATCTATCGATCTAATTCCCTAATGTGAGAGCACGTGTTAATTGTGTGCACCTGTTAATTTAGAGGACGTGCATTATGTATGGTGGAGTGTAGGTTGCATAGATTTTCCGATCGATAATTCAATCTCCGTGTACTTAGTCATGTCGTTTATGCATTATTAAAAAAAAGAATTGAAAAAAAAAAAGAAAAGGCTTATGTGACGGTATATGAATGTTCAAAATGTTCATTTAAATCCTATGAAAATTCACGTAATCCCGATTATGTTCGATCGATTAAATGGAAAAGATTTTGTGTCTATCTTTATTGCTTTGGTTATATTTTTAGCGATTATAAAACGTCGCGTATTTCTTCGTCATTAATTTTGAAAATTTTAAAACACGCTGCATTTTACACCACGCCTTTTCTTTTTATACCAACCTGATTTCTATTCCTAGTTTATCTTTCGCATTTCTCCTGGCGTGCTGAGAGAGAGTAGAGAGTTTTTAGTTTGGATTTAAATTTTTCCGCAGGAAGTAATAAGTGTGCTTTTTATGCATAGTATGTTCATACCAATACGTACCGTGTTCGAGTATCGTTTCACCGATAGGTCACATTTTTCATATCTTTTATTTTTGCATGCTCGTTGGTTGTAGTAAGAGAAACTAGTTTTTCTTTTTTTATTTTTTTTTGATTTGATACGACCATTACCAACGATCCATTATGATCGTGATTAATATCATACTGTTTTCAAATACGAATAAAATTAACGATGATAAATACACGTTTTCTTTGCCTTTTTTTCCGAGAGGAATATTTTTCAAAAGTATAGTACAATATTTTAAATAAATATCTTCTCTCTTCAGGGAAATCGGAAAAAGAAACATTACATATTTACTTTTATTAAATTTAACTTTTCATCGGGATACGAGATCGATCCATAGAAATTTATCGGTGCAATAATTATAAATCTCTGTTTGAAGATGAATAAATAAACAATTTACGTTATTAAATATATATATATGTATATGTATATAAAAGTATTATTTACTCGCGATCGATTGAAACCTGTAAAATATTTTCACAGAATAGGAATAACGATGAATTTAAATAGGTGTGTAAGTCCTTGGTGCAACGATAACGTGATGTTGCGGAAAAATGATTGATCGTGTAAAATATATAATCGTTTGTTGTTTGTTCGATAAATGTAGGTCATCAGAATAGCGTCGATACGCTTGCAAGCATATGGTATTGCTATCGACGAAAGAAAACATTCACCAGCGCTTATTTACGACCGACACACCTGCGTACGCATGTTATGTATAAATGTACACCACCCCGTACGACCTTACCGTGTTTATTTTCTAATATCTTTAGTTACAAGCGACACGTTGGCAAGTGTATGCACGTTCGTACGTGTACGACTGGTATCTACCTGTAGGCAACGTATGTAAACAACGATATTTGATTACATTTTAGCAGAAATTTATTGCATCAAGCATAATAGAGATTACATTTAATCCTCTCTCCCCTCTCCCCTCTCGCATCCACCACCGTATTCGATTATTAAAATAGATATTTATTTGACATATTTAACATGACTCTCGATGTTAAATGTTTTCAATGAAAATTGATCAATATCGATGGGAAAAAGCAATATCGTTAAGAAAAATCAACATAACAAGTTACAAAGTTTAATCCTGAAACAGCATCACAGGGTTGACAATATATACATATATATAGGGTATAGCAATCTTGCGGGTAGCAGATTATGACTGTCCTTGAAGTATGATAACTGGCTTGGACGCGGCGTCCCTCGCAGATGCAAAGCTTTGAAACTTGTACACCATGATTCTGTCGGATTAGAAGTGTCTACGACGTTATGTTAGGCTGGAGTAGGACGATAGCGGTTGCAACTGTTCTCTGGTAATACTCTTGTATCACGCATTTTCCCTATGAATTGGATATTATCATCCTGCTTTTATCGTTTAAGGACAGAGCTAATACAAAAGGTAATTCGAAAACTGGCCAAGAACAGAACTGGTGGGATTTCTGGTTAGAATGAACATAATAATTTAACTAAACTTTTGCGAAAGCGTTACAATAATATATATTAAGCGGTTTTAGATAAATTTGAAATGGCATTAATAGTAAGTGTTGTTAATTCAATTTTCTATAAATAACAAAACTCTGCCTCTTTAGCATAGGGATACGTTTAATAGTGGTATCGAGCATACATATGTATTTTCGGTAGAAACACCGTAGCTCTGCGTATGACGATACTCTAGGCACAAAAGGGGGATGTAACTAAACAAACGCTCGCTTTGGGATCGCGTTAAGTGTTTGCACAGGTAGTTGGGTTGCATTATACCGCGGTTGGTAACGTATGTACGATATGTAGATATATATATATATACACATATACCTACAACCTGCTAACTCGGTGACAAATCTAGACGCAACGTTCTCGGTGTATATGTACCTACATGTATATGAACGTTAATGATGGACAGTGATTATATATTTGATATTTCAATTGAATTAATAACGTTCAATTAGCCGATCCTAGTATTTATGGTATTCAATTATTTCGATATATTTAATTATTTAAAACGCATATATGAAACATTTGCATTATCGATAACGATATTTATTTAAATCGTGTATTTATGTTCCTTTGTACAGAATAATTATATATTAGGTAGGTGTAGCAATTAATTCAATGCCTTGTTTTAAATTCATTCCATCACAATTACCATCTTTTATTTTTTTCGTCAAGGAATTCGACAGTTATCTGAAAGATGGAATCAAAATCATTGAAAATAATGAAGATTATTTTTCGATGAATACCAAAGATGTATGGTTACTTTGTAAATAAATAATAATTTTATTAAAAAGTCAATTAATTGTTATATCTAATATAATATAAAATAAAATAAAATGATATATAGATACAATGGATATATCTTATAGAGAAAAATTAAGGCACGAGGTATCGTTATCGATCTTCTTGACGATGCCTTCGCGAGTTCCCTCCTAACAGATAGGATTCATCGAAGCTGCGCTAATCTCATTTCCTAACTCTAATGGAAACATCGGTAGAGATGGATATACATATCCACGAAACGTCCGACATGAAACTGATCGATGACGTAGACAATGCGTGTTTCTAGTGCACTACTCTACAGATCGCGTATCATCACGTTTATCGATGATAAATGTTTCATTGAATATCAATTAATAGAGAAATTCGATAAAGTATAAATAGGATATCGTAATATAGTTGAGATTATATTGGAAAGATCATAACAACGATAGAGAATGGGGATACACCGAAGTTCATAATGGTGGTTATATAATGATTACTTTCACTTAATTCATAGAGACAACTAGGTTCTAACGTATCAATGCATCTAACTAACTAACTATGCATATAACGTATTTAGAAATCGATCATTATCGTTCCTTAGACTTTCACGAAATAATAGAAGAACGATAAGGATCGACCTTGTTAAAGGCAATCAATCTCCTTTACACGAAGCACACGTAATCGTAGGGCATCCATTATACATGCCCGTTAAGCATGTATTTCCGGTCGCCAGCTGGATCGACTCGATTTCAACATTTTGCGGCGCCGACAGTAGCTTTAATTATCGTTGCACGCAAAGGTCTACGTTCTGAAAGGTCGATGGGTGGGAATCTACGATAAAGTGGACCGACTGTCAGTTACCTGCCGAGTTTGTATCTACTTTAAACGTTCTCTTATTCCACTCTTCTAACGTTAACAAGATCAAGAGTATTTTTGTGAAAGATCCTTTCTTATTTTATTAACAATTTTAGACTTTTAACGTTCATCACTTTTTTTGTTCTTTTGTCGAAACTCTTTCCAATCGATTTACGCGACGATAACGAGATGACCGACAGATTATATTTACGAATAGTCTTGTGTTAGATAAGAACAATTTGATTTTCTACATATTTGTTTTTAACATTTACATATCGTTAAGATTTCAACTATAACGATCCAATATTTATTTAACATTTTTATTCGCGGTTAATTTGCTATTAATTATCATCCTGTCAGAAACAACTTATCCGGTTCTATGCCACAGGAATATATAATACCACGAATATTATTATCATACACAACATTTATTGTTCGCGTTATCAAGACAGAAAGTTAAATGATTCTACGACTATTCGTTATTCTCTCGATATCGGAGATTTGTCTCTTTTATACGCTTTTATATTCGCTTTTATATTCGCTTTTATATTCGCTTTTATAGACGTTGGAAAAGAGGGAACAAAGCAGGGAGAAAGAAAAAGAAGAAAAATAGCAAAGTATAATCGACTTTAGAAAATTTGCAAAATTTTCTTACCCCCGTTGTTGTTTGGTCTTGTACGATGATGTTATTCTTGTCAAGTGTCAAGTTTTATATGCACGCGCGTAAGGAAAGTATATAAAAGCTGGGTTTGAGTAAATAGTTGGCTTAGAAGCATGCTTTCATTCGGCTAATGACGACGTAGCTTCGCTTAACACGGTGACCAGTGCTTGTACGTCATGGTTATATTGGTAAAATGTCATGTCGTACACGGGTACGAACGATCAAAGGGAACGAAACAGTTAGCGTATAGAAGCTAATGCGAACTAAGTATTCTATCGGGATTAGATACTTTTTTTTTTGTTATTCAAATAAAAAATATAATCATTAATTAGATCGTTCGCGATCTTATTTCGAAAGCTGTTCTGTTCTTTTTTTTTTTATCGTTTTATACTTCACTCATACGGAGCTTTGATTTTTACGAAAGACCCGTGTTACCCTTTTAATAGGCGATAATTGTTTGGTCGTACGGCATTAGAGTGGAAACGGTCATTCACGCTTGAATTTACATTTTAATTACATTACGTTGGATGGCAGTATTAATTTTATCGAGGCAACCGACCACAGGAATTCCGATATCTTCGAGCCCGGATAATTGCTGATAGGCGGTACCGCTTTGTGATAGTTCTCCAAACGGGAAAGCCAATGTGATATGGATCAATTGATGAAACTGGGTCAACGAAGTGCGTCTCTATATAAATCTTTCTTTAAATTTTATTTAACTTTCTCTTTTTCCTTGTTTCTTTATTTCCTCATTAGATTTTTCACTCGAGATGGTACCGAGGAGGAGTATACGCGATACGTGTATCGTTCACTCATCGAGAATATCGATTTCTTCATTCTTCACTTTACAACGATCATGTCGAATAATGAGGAAGTGTGTCCTCAGATTGGAGAATTATAGTATTCGAGTAACCAAGTTTGAGATATATAACCAATTTGGAAATATTAAATAGAGGTGAAAACATTTTTATATTCAACGATTTCCGACGTACGACCGACTTTTCTACGATCTTCACTCAATTCCAATACTAGGGATGAGATATTGAAATTTGTAAAAATGAGGTGGATAGGTAACTTCTCTTGGATGTTATTCGATCAGCATTCTCTCTCTCACTATCTATCTATCTGTCTTTCTTTCTTTATCTCTTTCTATCTTTCTCATTACCATCATTTCTAGTTTCTATTCTTTCCGTTTTTGAACTGAGAGACGAATATTCCATCTGATATAACGTCATTGATATTTCTATGAAAACGAACGCGCAGTGGAAGTTTTCAAAAGCAATGTCGACGATGACTCAAGAAGAATAAAACTATAATTCGATACGTGACCGGTTGGTTCCAAAAAGAAAGATCTAGATCTAGAATGAAAACGAGAATGTAAGAGAAAGAGGGAGAGAGAGAGAGAGAGATACGAAGAATATAAAATTTCATCGGCACGATTCATGTCAGTAATTAAACACTCCCGTTGGTGCTCGACCGCGCAGAAGCTTAAAATGGCAACCAGGAAATTCAGTAGTAACGTTGAAATTGGGCATACGAACGAAATGAAATATTCATTGTACGTGTAGATAATAAATATTGCACTACCTAGTACTGGTCGGATTCGATTTTAATTACAATTCACTAACGATTTTGAATATAATCATTGGTTGCCTTAATTCAAACATTATTAAAAGTTATCCGACATCTGCGTTTATTTTTTTTTTCTCTATCCATCGTTCAATTTGTATAGTTTTTATTATAACGTAATGTGTAGCAACGAAATGTAACAGCTGGTATCGGAAAATCGTGAAGAATAATCATCGATACGATGCATCGTTCATCCCGTTAAGAATTTTAATGCGCGTTTATTTCTCTTCGTTTTAGTCTACGCCAATGTTCAATTAAAATTCGTTCTTTCTCGGTTAAAAGGGGTTTCTAAGTCGTTCGAGAGATACCGCCTGGAGCTTCTACGTAATAACGCTGTTAGTACCATATGGCCAACGGTCCTTTTGCTAAATGCATTAGATATGGAAATTTTTCAAAATAAGCTCATTAAAGTCTCCCAAGATACGATTTTTCTATGAAGATCGACAAGATCATCATAGGAAAGGAAGTAAGATATATAGTCAGGATTAAATGAATAAGAAAGAAAAGGAAGAGTAACGAGGCTTAAATTGTATGCTAATTCATGTACCTTCGGAAAAACGTATTCTTGAATTAATCAGAAGGAATTGGGTTCAACGACCGACATGTATTACGATCGAAAGAGATCTTTACGTGTATGTGTATAAATTAAAAAACAAATAAGAATTTAGATTCCTTTTGGGCTCGGGTTTCGTCATTTGATTCATATCCCATAAAACAGGAAGAACATATTTTAGGAGGTAAAAATAAAAAAAGGGAAGAAATCGTAGGTCAATTATTCTCGTTTACGCTATTTTATTTTTTTTTTTGAGGAAGATGGAATCGCGGATTTATTTTACCATTGAATGCAATTCGATGGGAGAATGAACCATCATAAGTTACGGGGAAGGTAGTAGAGTGACTCAAATGAATGATAGAACTACGTGAGCAAGCTGCGCGAGCAAGCTGCGCAAGCTAGGGACTGTTAATTAATGGGGGCATCCATCTGACGCCATCTTGCTACTCATGGTCCTCCTTGCTTCTTCCACCTCCTCCACTACCACCCTTCCTCTCTCTCATAGACTATAGTAAGCGAACGTAGTATAAGCGACGGCAAAGTCCGGTTGCCTGCATCGCTAGCCAAAACGATTTGTAATCCAACAAACCGTGCCCAGAGATTGAGAGACCTTAGCGGATCTCGCGGTGTGAGATATAAATTGTTTTTGGCTCGGACCCTTTACCGACAAAGAGAGAGGACCTCGAGGAGTTTCGGTCACCGGTTAACGGTTGACCCTTGACCGCGATCACCCCCCTTACACCACTTACACTTCTCTTACCAACGTAAGCACCCCTATGTTATACCAAATAGGCCTACATCTATAGTCAACTGGATTTGTGTGTTGCTAATTCGATTATATTAGAAAGATGTCGTGGGCTTTACAATGTATACGCCTGAAATCACAAATTCAAAAGGAAGCCTCGTAATAATTGATGGTAACGGTGCATTCACGAGGATGTTCGAGTTCGTGGGATAGAGGTCGTTGTGGTATTATGTTACTCAGGTGGGAGTTAGAGGTGAAATGCATTATCGAGATAATCCTCTCCCGTTGGCAAGGTACTCTAACGATAATACGTTAATAACAAAGAATAGCGTCTCCGTCTAATGAAAATTTTCCCATCTTTTTTTTCTTAACTTGATATTTTTGTTTCTCCTCTCCAATTACTGATATTTTGTTAATAAATCTGTTTAAACAAAAAAATATATAATTTTTATTCGAATTTTTAACGATATTAAGAATTTGGAAATCGTCGCAACGTTTAGAAAGCTTCGAGTATTGTTCGATAAGGTAGAATGAGGAAAAGAAACAATGTAGAGTTAAAGCGTATAAAAAAGTTGCTTGATTTGTTCGGTGGCACGGGCCATTTTATTTGATTTATAAAGTTACTTACTTCGCGCTGTATCCAGCTTTCTGCGACTACTACTTGGCCGGTTACTTCGAACGAACTGGACTTTCTATCCGTAGCTCTCTGTAAGTACGTTGGTAGTTTCCAAGTTTATATTGGCTTAATTGCTTTTAAAGACGAAACCTCGTGGAAACTTTTTTTTTTAACCGAACTTACGTTATACCTATCGCTGATTGGTATTTCGGATGGATGCGTTATAAATAGACCCGCCGGTATCGATACTGACAAGGGCTCCTTGGGAATTGTAACACTCAGATTTTTTACAAACTTAACACATTTGTAGATGTTGATTAATACCATAAAAGTTGCAATAGGACGAATTATTTCTTATATATATATATATTTTAGTATTAGAATTAGTATTTCTCTTGGATTTATATGATTAATATTGGACGTGGTTAGAAAATACATTGGTTAGTATCGTTATGACGTGTTGAATATGTTTGAAAATCGATACTGTGCTTTGATATGCCATTAACTGTAATCGAACGTATTGATTATAGCATTCGTTTGAATTACATGACGCTAACTAACCAGTTACACTTTTAGAAATATTTCATTTGAAGATTATAAATAGAATTTTATCAAAGTGTTTACACTATTATCAAGAAATTACAAAATAATTTTTAATCGTTTAATTTTTAAGTTTAAATTCATATTATTCTTTAATAATGTTTTTATTATCGTTTGAAAATTAATTTCATTTATGGTCTATGCAATAGCTTTGGATATACAGTTTCCATCACGTATTATTTAACATTTCTGTCAAAGCGAGAATATGAGACTAGGATTAAGAACGTGGAATAGATAACTACCTATATTTGCGTCGTTTAATTAATTATTAGATTAATTTATTTACTTCTATGTTACTAACGGAATACAATAATATTGCAAAACGCAAACGAATCTAACTTATAAATTTTCATCGGGTTTAAGAAACATTCTTATAAGTCCTTTCGTTGTTAATTTATTTATCCAACGATGAGATATTTATTATAAAACGAAACGTTTAAATCAAATAGAATTAAATAATCAATAACAAAATATTGATTAAATTATTGATCATTACGTGAAAAAATAAATTATCCTTTCATAATGTCATCGATAACTTCAGAATCTTTGCTACAATCAGATCGAATGGCTTACTACGATATCTAATTACGATTAATTAAATTCAGTTATAATTAGATGCTATTAACAATAGAACAATTAAAACGCTAACATATATTAGCTACTTTGTCAAATATTTCGTCAAATTGAACATAACGATTAAAACTGGTTCTGCCAGTTACCGGTTTGAATTAACGATATTACGTTAATAATTATCATGTTGCAAAATGATAATTTTCAGATCCTTTGTCGTTGTTAATCAAATTATTTTCGAACGCAGCCGCTTAAATAGCAATCACATATTCGTTTTCGCGAGATAGGATGGATAGATTAAATATAACATTCGTTTGTGTATATAATTGCTTATAAGTCAAATGATTTGAAATGTTAGAGAAATATTTGTACAACTTTAATACGAGCTATTACGTACACTGACACACAATTAGTATCAAAATATATAAATAAATTTTTAACGAGAATTTATATTTTCTTTCTTATTTTTTTTAAATATTATATTAAAGAATTTTCTCGAGGATAACGATGTTTACTCATTTTTATTTTTTTCAAGTTTACGTAAGATTTTCTTATTTGGAAAAAAATATAAGAAAGATATAAATCCATTTGTAGGAGTTTTTAATGTCCCACGATAGCTCGAACTGATGCAGATCGCAAAAAGGAAAATTATTATTCCAATAGCGTCTTTTCAACGGGTAACGTTCTAGCTAGAGATACGTAATAGTGAAAGGGTTAAGGCAGCTGGAAAGTTTAATTTGTCGGGAGACAGTAAAATCCCAAGAATTTAATACATATTTATAAAGTGCATTATTGTAAGCCAAAGAATATTCATGAAAATCTTTACCCTACCGACGTCCGTATCATATCTCCGGGTTGACGTTTTCAAGAAACTTGAAGTATAACGCCAAAAGGAAAGCCAGATGCAGTTTTACCAATCTAATATATATTATTCCTCTGATTCACTTTATTTCGAAATAAAGTCAATAAAGAAAAAGACATCTGTATTCGTAGATGTTATACTATAATATGTGTGATTGTATGCAACCTATATCTCTCGAACAAAAATTGAGATAAATTATTATTGTTCGTGACGCAAATAAGAAAAAACAAAAAATAAATTATTTATTAATCAATCAAGCAGGTAACTTTATTATCGATGGAATAAAATAACGTCGACTCGAACGATTTCGGATTAATTGTAATTCGAGGTATCTAAAAAAAAAAACAAGTTGCGTAACTATATTTTATTATCTACTTTCAGATAACATCGTTGCCGCGTATGTATATACATAGGCAATTTACAGGGAAACGTTAAAGGACAACTTACGAGGGTTCTCAAGAAGTTTGTTCTACTATGAGGTGGTAGGTAGTTTCCTTGTTCCGAGAGTGTCGTGTAAAAATCGTGTACATCTCGTTTGCCGCGATCGGTAATACAATGCCAAGGCATGCATAAGCCAAGGAAAAGGGATAGGTAAAGATACAGGAACACATGTTGTGAGAAAACGGCTTCATCGTCATATCGTAAAGTTTATAAATAGAATGGTGCATTGTGTGTTTCGTCATTGAAGTAACAAGAGGCAAAAGAAAGTATCGTGGAAGAGATCATTTTATGGATATACGAGTTTTCTAACACCTTCGCGAATGTGGGCTTTTCCTCGAAACAAAGTTTTCGCATTCTATATCTCTCTTTCTCACTCTCTCTCTCTCATCTCTTCAGCTTTTCTCCATCAGACGACTTAACCCCAACTCTCCTCCTTTTCTTCCCTCTTTCAGTTTGCCTTTTGCTTTCAACGTAAATTCGCGGAGTATCTTCACTCCTTCCCCTCTCCTTTCTCCAGCTATCACAAAGTTATCACGAAACACTGAAAAGCAGATCGAGTAACTCAGTTGGTAGATAGGGAAAAATCAAAGGTCTCAAAGTTTTAGGAGAGTTTATGGTTACTGTCGTATATACCAATCAATCTTTGGAATAACAAAAATCTATTCGTCTCCCCCTTTTATTTATTTCAAATAGATTTTCCGTAACATATTTCATTATAAAAATAGGGTCGAGATCGTCGAACACGGTATGCTGCTGCTGCTGGTGCTGTTAGGATAAATCGGATGAAAGATAAATCACGTTGGTGAAAATGATTCGTGGTGAGCAGCCACGTGCCGAGAGTTTCCGTCAAGTTAGAGGCATTTGGGTGTAATATAATAATAAGGGATGCCTTTCTTGAAGAATACACATTGTGATCCGTTGACCTCGGGGAAACCGTGAAATTTTCCTCATTTACATAAGAGCCTGATTTCCATGAGCTTATTAAATTTTTGGCACATTGTATATAGATACGAGAGGAGCTGGTCGAGTACCGCTAGCAGGTGGGCTTAACGTCTTTAATACTGTTCTTCTCTTACTCTCTCTTTCTCCTTCTCTTTCTCTTTCTCATACTCTCATTTTCCCTTTCTCTACATTTAGCTCCTTCTTTTGTTGGAATCGTCGAGCAAGTAGAAAGAGCGTAAAATTCGTCCTAGCACGACGGGGGTCTGTTTAGTCCGGCTTTAAATTTGCGTAATGATAGGTCTTCCGAGTCTACGTTATGTTTCAAGGCGTCCAACTTAAATGCGCATTCACAATGAATTCGTCGCTCGGTATTCCGATTCGGCGCGTTTCACGCTTATGCAAATAGTTTTGTCCTTAAAGGAGACGACCGGGGCGAGAAAGCGGCATGTCGGAAACCTGGTTGGTACCTCGTTTTGTCCTTGTTGCATCTCTTCTCTTCTCTTCTCTTTTTAGTCCGAGAACAATAGAATTACACCGTGTGCAATTTATCTCCTCTTGCCGGGTTTGAATTTACGAAAGGTGTGTTGATATAAAAAGGAATTTGGAGGAGGAGGACGGGTGCAGGAAAAAGACGGAGATTGAAATAAAAATTAAATATTATTATGCGTTATAGTTAATTTTCTTTTACATTTTCTTTCAGATACACGTACCTTAGACGTTGAAGAGATGTACCCTTTAACAAGAGGAGTTAGTTAATTCTATTACTCGTTAATTTAATTATTCAAGAATAATAGAAAACACCATCAAAATTCGATGTAAACGTACCACTCATTTTCCCTATTCTCATGAATCCTAGAATCTCTATCATTATACTCCTATTCTCTTATTTAAGTTTTCACCATGTTTTATGTTTCACTACAGACTCTAGCAAATTTCTCTTCTATTTAGTTTTCAACTTGATTTATCAATTATTATCAATGTTGGTGAAGGAATGTTTCAGATCTTCGGGTATTTTGGTCTATATTATGTTTGAGCGTAACTTCGATGATAACGCGTACAATGTCCATTGAGAAATAGGAATCTCTCTAAAGGACTTAGGATACGCAAACATATTATGTCGGATACATGAGGGACAATGTAACGCTTCGTTGTTCGATATTGCGTGTACATAGTATATATATTATTATCCTATGTGTCCCGCGAGTGAAAACTTAAATTATCGATAAACTTATGACAATGTGTAAGAGCCAACCGCTGGGGGGGTACAACTTGTTCGAGCCCTTGTCACTCGAACTGTGGATTTCGAAGAGGACATACATCGAACACTGAGCTTTTAGATTATAATATACATTTCCTTCAATAATTAAACAATTATCTGAGACTAATCCACTATTATAGTGCACTCTACTTGTCTTTTAAATTATTTAAACACATATATACATTTGTTTAAACATTACATATTTTTTAACTCACTTGCAATTTAAAATAATTTCTATATCTTTTTATTATATACTTTTTTAGATAAACGCTACGATCTGATTGTCGTTAATAGCTCTAAATATTAATTATAAAATGTCTTTATAACTTTCATTCTATTCCGATGAATATTCTGTTAGATTTAGATGTGTATGTGCACGCACATGCGCATGAAATAAGATTTCTTAGAAGTGGTGTAAGTATAAGGAGAATAATATTCGAGATTAATAGAATTAATCCCCTCCGATAAACATGTTAATGTAAACAGCTTTCAAAAAAAAAACTTTAATAGCTTATTTCAAACCAGTCTAACAGTGGATTTCGAGGAGGAAGGTACGCAGAACTTATATTTATTACATTTCAATTATAATACTTATATTCTATAATAATTTAACAATTATTTAGCATAAGTCTACTACTCTAATACACTGTTCTTGTATTTAAGAATGTTCTAACACCTATACATTGATTTAAACATTACATTCTTTCTAACGTAATTCAAGATATAAAATAATTTCGATATTTTTTTATTTAATATGCTTTTAGATAAATTCTACGAGCTGGACTTCAATACTGGACTAAAGTATTAATTAAAAAATGCATTAATTATTTTCACTCCTTTCAAATATATATTCTGTTAGATTTAAACGTGTAGACACACACATACACATAGAATAAGATTTCTTAGAAGTGGTGTTAGTTTAACGAGAATAATATTCGAAATAAAGAGAATTAATCCCCTCCGATAAACATGTAAACAACTTTCGGAAATAAAACCGTCATAGATGATATCGAGCCAGTCTAACGATGGATTTCAAGGAGGAAAGTACGCAGAACATAAACTTATTACATTTAAATTATAATATACATTTTCTATGATAATTTAACAATTATTTATCATATGTCTACTACTCTAATACACCCTTCTGATATTTAAGAATGTTCTAACACATATACATTGGTTTAAACATTAAATTCTTTCTAACATAATTTAAAATAGATAATAATTTCGATATATTTTTATTTTATATGTTTTTAAATTCGAATTAAATCATCGTTGGTATTTTAATTCTATTCTGGTTTACTCCTTGTTTTCATTTAGTCATTTTGTTTTCACACTTTCTTATGCTTTGTCGATAATTAATCTGGAGTTTTTTTAAATGTGTCTCTCAGGCATTAGAATTATTCTCAAAATAAGATTCCTTGTTAAATATTTTATTCGGACTTTACAATCTTCAAGATTTTCACATCTCTCCTGGGTCTTCAGAAGCTGTTACCTCTTCGTGGTTAAACCTGGGCACTGGTATTTTACTTTCAATTTAATGTTTATCATATTTTATATGCTATACATTCCATGGTAAGTAAAATCCAGCCAAAGACTGCTTACCATAAAAATTATAATTGTAATTAGTTTCTTTTCATCATATTTATCTTTAACTATCATATCATATTTTTTTTATCCATGCTCCTTGATTCTTTCTGTCTACTTCATCTATAGAAATTAATTACATTATAAATTTAATAAATAAATTTTATATTTTTACAGATACTACACGAAACATATAAGAATTTTTATACGAACGTTTTATTTTCTTTTTGTTTCAGAAAAGTATTAATTCTAATACTTTGGTATCATGGTTGAGTGTTATAAATGGTTGAGCGTTGGACCTTAATATTAACGTTACTTGATAGTACTAGTCAACATCTACAAGTTTGCAAAGTTTTAAAAAAGTCTAGTGAGGTACGACTTGTCCGTACCTTTGTTAGAATTACAATACGAACTTTACGACATAAACCGTTTCTGCTTTAAACATGCATCAACCGAGCTGTTGTGTGTATATTAGACACCGATTTGCGGATTAGAAACTTAGTCTTCTCCTTCAGAACCTTCTTCTCTTCTCCCCTCTCTCTCTCATCTCCCCATTCCCGTTTTGAGCTCTTATGCTCCCCCGTTCCCCGACCTTTCTCTACCTATCTACCTACCTACTACCTTTACGTACTCCTCTCTCGCGAACAGAAGAGAGAACGAGAGTTGAACTTGGTGAGAAACGCCGGCGGACTACGTAACTAAGGCACCCGACTAAAGAGTCTGCGCATCGAACTTGTAGTGTGATTACATCCTAAATTTGTTAAGCCACGTCCTTAAGCAAAGACTAAGTAGGAACTTTGATGAAAATCTTCTTCTTGCACTTTCTTAGTCTCTCCCTTCTCTCCTCCACCCTCCCATCGATATCGCGTATAGTCGATGTCCGACTATAATTCCATCTTATTTTTCTTCTCGTTCATTTTTAAAACCCTTTTGGTTCGTTGCATCGTATTTTATGTTTTTTTTTAAATAAATGTTCGATTAATTTCACGTACGATGTAAAAGATCAAAGAAATTTTTATTTGAACGACTCTCTCTCTTTTGGAGATTCTTTAATTTAAGGATTATTTAATATGGAGGATTCATCTAATAAAAACCGAAACGTTCTTTACCTTTCGGAACTCGTATAAAAATCATACACGTTAGTGTATTTGTACGAACACAGAAACAAGACGCACACGTATTCCTTACCAGGTGTATATTCGCACGTAGGAGCTAGACCTTTTGGAGTAAGTCGAAGTCGAATATTTCTTCTTCGGTGTAGGAAAACCAATAAACTGGGTAAGCTCCGAACTCTTCATTAAAAACTCCACAAAGCTCGGTGAGGCGCTATGTCGGACTGTGGTTAAATAAAAAAAAAAAAATAAAAAAAAGTCACGTTTAGTCGTCGTGCCCGCAGCGGGCAGAGAGGTTCTAGGAAGAAATAATAATAAAAAAAAAAAAGAAAAAAAGCACGACAGAGCCCCGACTGGAATCTTTCCTTGATATAAACCTGTAAGAAGGTAAAGTAGGAAGGAAGAGGGGAGAGGGTGTGGGTGGAAAATATTAAAAGTTATTTCAGCACCGAATAAAATATCCAAAGTTTTCGCTACCGAAAGTTTTCCTTCTCCTTTTTACCTTTCCACATTTTGGCCTTTCCATTCTCTCTCTCTCTTTCTCTCTCTTTCTCTTTTTCATGATGGGTTCTCCATTATCCGAGGCGTGGCGTGTTCAAAAGAGCGGATGAAAACGATAGTAAAGGAGAGGAAAAGAAGACTAGTACAGAAGGCATGGTGAATCTTCTCTCTTCGAGGATGAAGATTTTTCCCTCTTTCTCTCTCTTTCGTTTTTATTTTTCTACTTTTTCTTCTTATTCTTCTTTCTCTTCTTCATAAGCCTTAAATGAATCTTCAGCGTGAGGCTTTGGCCGGTCCCGCTTACTTTATGCCATCGTATATTCTTCCGCTCGGCCTTATCGTGCGACGTACTCGGGATTACTTCGTGAGAGAATTCCAAGGAGTCTGCATAGAAGGATACGTACCTGTGTGTTATTCCTTTAGGTACGTACTATTTTAGTGTACGTATATACATATATCTATATATTATCTACCTTTCTACCATCATAGATCCTACAATCTTCGTGTATGTACACACGTACACATCTTCCTTTCTCTCTCTGTCTTCTACGTTTGCCTGTAACAACTCATATCCTTGTGTACGTGTGTAAAGATAGCTTGCTTGAGCCGCACCAAGGAAATCTTCCGTATTCTAGCTCCTTTCTTCGAACTTACCTGAGTAATATTAAACTAACGCGATGGTGCGAGATGGAGTTACGAGGTTACGAAAACTCCTGGGACTAGTTTCGGTGATTACCAAAGCGTGCCATGACTTACAAACTTACTTAAATATGTGACCAACGTTTCTCTCGTAGAAAATCTCTTTATGAGAAATTAAACAAAATACTGTCTGTTCGGGGTCTTCTTTTTCTTTTTTTCTTTTTTCTGTTAAAAATCCTTCTACTGCTCAGTTATATAGCTGTAACTCGTAATGTAGTACTACCTCGTTCGGAGAATCTCTTATAAAGAATTACGTTGTTAATCCATTATAACTCTTCCCTCGTTGCTTGAAATGTATCGTATAACTCGAGTTTAGTGAAAGAAAAAAAAGGAAGAAAAAATAAAAAGAAAAAAATAGAAAGAAAGAAATAAAAAGGATTGCATTAAAAATTTCAGATATCCGCAGGGGATCTAAAAAGAACCGGATCGTTTAATTAATTCTTTCCGATCGAATTCAAAGCCCGTTTCTTTTTTTTTCAAAGAAGAGAGAGAGATCATTATGCCGATCCGACGTAGAATAAAAAATAACAGCGGAGAGGTAAAATGTGTTCGCTATTTAAAAAGAAAAAAAACGTAGTTACTCCAGGAAGAGAATTTGAAGCTTACCCGTGCAGCATCAGTATCAGCAGCAGTAGCAGCAGGAACAGCAGAAGCAGGGATGTGTTTTCTTCGTTGGAGGATTGACTCGCAAAGTGTCGACCGGAACCTAACGTTATACATAATTTTGCATTTTCAGGACGCTTTATTCGGAAGCGCTCGCTCGCGCAAGCACAGAAAGGAAGGAAGGAAGAAATAAATGTTGGAAGGAAGGAAGAAAGGAAGGAAGGAAGGAAGGAAGGAAGGAAAGATTCCTCGAGCGTGTCTCGTCCTCGGCTTTTGTCGTTCGGCTCTCGAAATAGAGCGGTTTACTTGATTACGAGAGAACAGGATGGAAGTGATGGAGATGGTGGTGGCTATAGAGCAAAAAGGGAACGGGAATTCCAGTAGCAGGTGGAGTAAGAGGAGTAAGAGAGGAGTAAGAGGAGTAAGAGGAGGAGGATTAGGTTCGAAAGTGGTGAGCAAGCGATGGAAAATTTAAATTGACGCGCGCCGATTTTTTCCCCGAAAAGGATTTTTCTGAACGGACGGGCCACTGGCTGAACGAGCAGAGAACGAGTTTTTCGCTTCGATACGGTAAGCTCCGAACTCGTCGTATCGTTCGTGGGAGAGCTCGTCAAAGACACGAAAAAAGCGCTTCGGGAAACAAAAATGTATCGTCGATACCGTCTCTCTACTGGCTGGTTGGCCGTGTGTCTCTCTTTTTACTTTTTCTTTTCCTTTCTTTTTTTTTTTTTTATCGTATGCCCCTCCCCTTTTGCCGCCTATTTTTCCATCAATTTATTCTCTTTGAATCGCGATAGAACTATAAATCCAGCCGCGATCGCTTCTATTAACGATGTTGCTGTAGGTATTTGTTCACCAACGATCGTTCCTTTTTACATCATAAAATCTACCGACCGTACCCTGCGATAAGAATGGTAAACGTTTTTTTTCTTTTTTTTTTATATCGTAACGTCGAATGAAAATTGTCGTACGCAACTTTTTGTGATATGACTTTTTTTCAGATGGAAAAATGAAATAGGAAATAGAAAACTGTTACCGGGAGAGAGATACGCAATTTATTTTAATCAACCGTCCGACGTATACGTCTTATTTCATTTATTTTATTAGCTTAACTTTAACTAAAGTGATTGACGGAAAAAAAGTGATAGAAGATAAAGCGAGAGAGAGAGAGAGAAAGGGAAGAAAATTGTTTTCTATGAGAGACACTTTGTACCTACGTGCGAACGATATCGAATATTCATAGGATCGATCAGGGTGATGTAGTAGAGGTATTGAAGGAATAGGAGAGTAGTATTAAGAGGAACAAGAAAAAAAAGAAGAAAAAGAGATAAAAAAAAGGAAAAAAGGGAAGGGTGCAAATTCCTTTTTCGAGGATAGGGCTTCCCCGAATTGTAGTTCCAATTGCGACGTCTGAGCCGCTTGCTTTTTCTATTTCTTTCTTCCGACCTTCTTCTCCGCGGTTTTCGCATCGTCCTTCTGTTCCCTTTTTATCCATTTTTTTTTTTCGTCGTCCAGAGGATCCATCCTTCTTCCTATTCAGACTCACTCCTAGCGTGGAACGTTCACGAGGCAGCCCACTCGACAAATCCACAGAGAGACGACTCGGTAGGATTTAAGCTTTACGGATTTGCGGCGTGCCATGTCAGGAAAGTGGAATACGTCTGTTGGATAGTAAAACGCAGTAGTCGAACTCAGAGTTGGATCAGACGGCGGATACGTTACCAGTTAGAAGGAGAACGAAAGCCAGTAACGTTGCTGCTGTTACTGCTGATACTGGTGCCTTTCCCTTCCAATTTTCAGGAGGTGGTTGGTTGGTTGGTTGGTTTAACAAAAAAATCGCCTAAAGCAGTCCTTTAATCTAACGGTCCCCGAACTTTTGTCTTCGCGATGGACTCGTGACTCGCTGTCTTTCAGCCCGTTTAAAAGATCCTTTCCATTCTGTTTCGTTTCTCTTTGATCGTTTTCCTAGTTCTTGAAAGTGCACCGATAGAGATCGAGGAAAAAGGTGAACGATAGTCGAATCTTCTTATCTCTTTATTTTTCTTCTTCTTCTTTTTCTTTTTCTTATTTTTGTTCTTCTTCTGTATCACTGTCCACGATATATAAAGAAGACAACGATTGGTCAAAGGGCTTAGGACCATTTGACGAAGACGACTACGACAGAGAAATGGTTAAACTTAGATATTGAGTTACACAATTGATCATAGAGAGTCGATCAAAGTATTCGGAATCGGAAATAAACGAAGGGAAAACTATACTTCAAGTAATTTATATTCAATAGTTTAACGTTGAAAATCTTATTCTTTCTATACGATTTTGATAATAATTGAATATAATTTAATTTACAATTTATATTTAAAGTTTATAGAGAGAG
Source organism: Mischocyttarus mexicanus (assembly GCA_023678845.1). Lineage (NCBI taxonomy): Eukaryota > Metazoa > Arthropoda > Insecta > Hymenoptera > Vespidae > Mischocyttarus > Mischocyttarus mexicanus. The sequence continues at coordinate 1,067,861 of JACGTP010000026.1, read as the reverse complement.
AGAAAGATGATCGGAATTAATTCGAATTATACACGATATTTATTCGTAGTTTTGCGTATGAAATAATATTTTGATTATTACGTAGTTATTTTATTACATTTGGTAAATATTTTAAATGGGAGAGATTAAAATTTCATCGGTCGGAGAAAATGAGATAGTTATTCTTGGGTTAAATCAAATCTTAACGTAGCTAATATTTCCAACGTAAAATATTCTATATATATATATACATACAATTTATTATATTTTCGAAAATGCGTCAGAAGAGATAGAACATCACAGTGAGGAAAGTAATCTTCGTTGTCGTTGAAATGATAATTTTCATTTAACAAGCGCATCATGTTCGAAGTAATTCGAACAAAAGGTTACGGATGTAATATCGAGATTAAAAAACACGATTGAATGGTCAAAGGTTTTTCGCCCGTTTTTCCCTTTCGTTCTTTTTCGTAATTGTGGAAGCGAAATTTACGTCATAGTTGGGAGATCAGAAATCTCGACAAATAGTTTCTTGTTCTTGTAGCCTTATTTTCTCTCTCCTACTTTGTCATTTATTCTCCGCTCGTGCGTGCGTACGAAACTTTTTAATTAATTTGTACACAACAAAGAGACACGCGATGGTCTTTTCACGAACGATCTATCGACAGGTTCTACAACTCTTTTTATTATCTTGGCGGCTGACAAACGTGATTACCTCGTGTCGTACTTCTTTTCCTTGTTTTTATTCGTTTCACCCTAATCTCAGACAAAGTTTTCTCTTTTACAAAAATATATTACATTGGTAAGCATATCATCGTCGACGATAAAAGGTAACTTTTTTATGTATAATAATATATTATCTTTATAAAAATAATTTATAATTCTCTTTCGAGAGATCATTTACTATTTTCCAATAAAAATTCATTTACACGAGGTAAGAATTTATTTTCAATGCGTATATGCACCATCGATATATAGTATTTTTTTTTAATTAAAATCAAGAACGATGTTATCTTTAATAGAGACAATAAGATTTTCTTCATATTACGAATTCTATATATTTATATTTACTAGGTCGTGGCAAATTTTTTGTAATTTTTTTTAAGGCATGAATAATTCAGGAAGCGTTACTTGAAACAGTTTTAATTAAATGTCCGACGATTTTCATGTTTAATTTTTTCGTTTTATTTTAATAAGAATAAAGGCGGGGAGGAAGGATGGAGAAAGGGTAAAGTTAGATATTACGATGTTGCAATATGTAGAATAGAAACCACGTACGACGGCTAATACGACGGTTAAGCAACGGCGGTTAATGTTGCTCATAGCAAAGCTCTTATTGTCGGTTCTTGCATAATTGACAATAATAATTCTAATATCTCTGAACCTTATTTTTAATTTTGTTAAACCTGAAAAAAAGAAACCAGAAAGTTTCCTTATTTCTATTTCTTTCTTCTTCTTCTTCTTCTTCTTCTTATTACATCGTTTTGTATCTTGGCTTTTCTTTCAGCAACTGACGTTGGAACATTTTGCTAGGATATCACGTTCTCCATCTGTCTCTTTATTTTCTTTTACTTTTCTACTTCTTCTTTTTCTTTTTTTGGTTTCTTTCTTTTTATCTTGTACCCTCATTTTTGTTAGCAAGACTTAAGGGAAAAAAATTTATCTACATGTTTAAATATTTCAAAAAGACTATTTTTTCCTCTTTTGACGTACAAACTACGTACACATTTAATTATTTATTATTTCCGAGAAATGTTAAACTACCGAAATTTACCAACCGGATGAATTTCAGATTCCTCCTTTTACCGTTCGTTATACGCAAACAAAAGTCATTTATAAGTGGAAAAGAAGAAAAGAAGAATTTCTTTGGTTTCGATAAACGAGACAATATAAAGTTGTCTGTTCTCTTGTGTGGCCCTGGGTTCCACTCGAACATCGATTGAACCAAGAGCTCTGACATTATTATCGTCAGGGTCGACGTTTAGGCGAACTCCTAATCGCGATCTTAGTCTAATTACCACGCTCAAGAGGATTACTGGGGAGAAGGGCAAGCACGGTAGTATAGAAGAGAAGAGAAGAGGAAGAGAAGAGAAGTGGGAGGAGAGTGTAGATAGGTAGGAAGGAAGGCAAAGTAAACGTCAGATTTCTCTAAGCCGACAGGGGTAGAAAGGAGGATGAAAGTAGAGAGTGGTGGTAACGTAACGTCCACACAGAACGCATCCTCCTATCCTTGGAATCCGATAGCGTGTTGCTAGCGATTGTACATCAGGAACCGCAGGGAGCCGTCCATGGAAGATCAGCTGATTCCCCGGGAGGTTTCTAGACCCTTTTCCCTTCGAACGAGGCTACTCTTAGTCCCTCCGAATAGTTCCACCCTTATAGTTTCTCTCTCTCTCTCTTTCTCTCGCTCTATCTATCTATCTCTCTCTTTCTCTCTATTTCTAACTGTCTATCCAACTCTATCTCTATCTTCCTTTCCTACCGAGCGACTGAGAGAGCGAGCAAGCGAGTTCTTCGACCCTCCAACACATTCGAACCAAGAACCGTTCCCATCTCGCAGCACACCGTGCCATGCACGCCACTCGCTTGGAATTTACCGTACTGCAGATTGCGGGAAACAAACGGTACCTCCGTTCGCTTTCCCGATGAGGTAGAGAGTAAGTTAGAGAACGAGACAAAAGGAAAAGAGAGAAAATAAGTTAGTAAGAAAGAGAGAGAAAGAGAGATTGAAATGGTACGGGAAAAAGCACTGGTCGACGACAGTACGTAAAACTCTGCTAAGAAAAAGGGATATAAAGAGAAGCGAGAAAAAGAAGTAAGAGAAAGAACGTTAGAGGAGTTTGAATCGACGCTAAAGTCTCAAAGGAGTGATCCAGGGTATTGAAAAGTAGCTCGATAGATGAGAATAAAGCTGGCAAGAATCGGTATTGATATTCGACGATTCGTACAGTATCCCGTTGGAAATTATAAGTCTTAACTTTCGAATACGTGTTACAGCTTCGTTTCAGGTTTTTTTTTTTCTCTTTTTTTCCCCTTTTCATCCTTTTTTTCCACTCTCGTTCTCTCACTCTCTCTCTCTCTTTCTTTCTTTCTTCTCTTCTTTCTATTCTCCGTTCGAAAGTTCCCATTCTCTTTTAGAATTTAAATGCAAAAATTTACTTCTCTCAAATGTGTGCCTTATTTGTGAAGTATGAAAGCTCGATAAAGACGATTTTTAACGTCAACGTTTAAAATATGAAAAAAAATGAGGGATAGATTTTTTTTGGAGATATAAAGTTAAAAATGGAAGAAGAAGAAGGAAAAAATATTTTAAAGGAAAAATCGTTTTCATTGTGACAGGGAATGAATACTCACAGAAGAGAGAGAGGGAAAAAATACGATCGACTAACTAGAGGAGTTTGAAATATTTTGCATTGATATTACTTCGTGATGGACTTTGTTTCTCCATGGTCGAACTTTACTTTTCGCTACGGTAATAGAAGCTTTTATGGATCAAGATACACTGCTTTACATATTATACATACTACTCCGAAGTACGTTAAAGATAAATCAAATCTAACCTTGTGATATACATAAATTTCTATATACATATATGTATATATAGATTATGTATATATAGATTATGGTATATATTAAATATATCATATATCATATATATATATCGTGTATATATATATACGTACTCAGACTCAATACTGAATAAGTGAATATCGAAAAGATTCAGATGTACTCTTTTATGACTCGCACTGAATAGAAACGGTCTGTTAAATATTTTCCGATGTTTGAAACGATATTCTGTTAAAAAGAATTTTCTTTTTACAGCTTCTGTAAATAATAAAGTATCGATATTTCACGTAAAGAGAAAAAGACAAAATAAGAAAAATAACACAAAATGTAGGAATGTTTCGAAGAAGACGAAATAAGCATGCTAATAGTGATATTTAATTTGCAATATTTGCTTCTTTTTTTTTTCTTTTTTTTATCTGAACGAGAGGAGGAAACAGTTTTACAAATAGCATATTGCCAGTTCTAACTAAATGAAGCTTCTTTGGAAAAATTCTCGAGAAAGAGCGAAAAAGCGTATGTCATAGAACTAAAATCAATATAAAAACTTCGCTTTTTCACAACGTCGGTCTTTTAAACTTCTCTGTTTGCCTTGTGACTCTAGATTTTCTCTTATTCCATCCTCTTTTTCTCGTGGTATATTTTCTTCCTTTCACCCTCGTTTGTCCGCTTTTCTTTAATCTTCATTATTTTTTTCTTTTTCTTTAGAAGAGAATACTTACCGAAAAGAAAGAACCTATAAGAGGTTCGATGAATGAGAGAACTATTCAAACATTTGTATTATTTGGAAATATCAAGCATTTGTTAAATAATTTTTAGAATTTCTTTTTATAGTAGTTGATAATATTTCTTATAATGTAATTGACAATTAGACTTTCATTAAGTTCTTGTTTAATATTAAAGTGCACCTTTTGTTTATTTAAAATTATTCTGTCATATAATAATATAATCATGACCAAGTAGAATTGTTAAATTATTATTAATAAAATTGACAATAGTCTGTGGTAGAAGGGATCTACATAAAAAGAACGAGTACGACGTTAGGTGGCATAACAAGCAAGTAATCATTCAACCGATCAATATTACTATTAACATTTATTACACGTCAAAACGTTTTTCCCAACATTACTTTACGATTGGCCTACCATCAAAGCTTTTTTTTCCATTTTTCCTCTTTGTTTGGAAATTTACTATCAATCTGTCCAATTAAGAAATAATTGCTTCGCCTTGCTTTGTTAACGATGAACTGACGTACCCGAAAAAAAGCTCTCGCGAGAGTTTCCTTCCTACTACCAAAAGCTGTAGGAACTATTTCTCATTTAATGAAGCTTAAAATCACGGTGACTACTAGCGTGGAATTATACGCCAGGAGTACGTTCGTATTTTAAATTGCGGAAGCTCTCATTGTGTCATCTACTATGCGAACACGTAGAGAACGGTAAAAATGAGAGATACACTAGGGAGAATAAAAGAAAATGAGAGAAGAAAAGATCAACCGTAAATGAATTGGTCATATATCAATGTTGTTAATTGAAATCTTTCAACGAAAGAACGACAAATAAAATTCACGGATCAAATTTAATAATAGTTCCTATGTGTGTATATCGATCGTGCATAAAACTGACATCACCGTCGTATACGTCTACGTATTGAAAGCTTCAAATATATATATTTGTATTTCCAAAAATATTACATAAACAAAAGAAAAATTCAAAAGTACACTAATTAAAAAGTACCTACATATTTAAGTTAGACCATTTTAAATAAATTTCTTCGTTACTACTTACGTTTTATTTTCGGCATTCGTTACCTGTTGATTATTCATGAATCTCAATCTTCTGCTTTAAATGTTGCCCGCATGCGTACTCGTTACGTCAGGAATTTTTTTTATAATACTTACAGTTAATTATAATATCATTAAAATACGCTTTTAATAACACATTATGCTCAAAATTCTCCTTTCCTTTTCTTCTTTTTTTTAAATTTATTTTTATAAAAGGAATGACTCGTTTAAAAGAATAAATTTTGTATACGTGGTTAGTACACACTTTGATTCGTGATTCAGAGTTCAAGAATCCATATAAATATATATAGAACCTAGACTACTAACATGAGATCTCTGATTTCACCAGACAAATAGTTCCATTCATTTGTTCTTAAGGATAAGAATGTCATGCGAGAGATAGGAAAGTAGAAACTAGCTATAGAAAAGACATAGTAAGTTATCATTAGATACCTCCCTAAATGTTCTCGTAATTTCGTTTTATTTCTCGTTATCGTTCCCTCTAGTTCCTTCCACCTTAATCTATTTCGTCTTCCATTTTTTTTTCTTGTCTCTAAAAATGGCCAAGAAAATTTTCCGCTTTACCTATTCGAAAATCTCATTAATCGACCTGTTCGTTTACAACGTTACAACTCGACAGAGGATCGTTAATAGACCAGGGTTCTGGGTAAAAGCAAGAGAGCTACACTTTACTACCTTTCTTCTGATCTTAATGAGAAGAATTAGAAAAAAGAGCCTTTCCATTTAATGACATGTATTTCAACGTTAATGAATTCTCGGTACTTAAAGTGAAAGCAAATGGGGAAAAAGAGAGAGGGAGTTAAAAGAAGAATAACGGAATGAGAGGAATCAAAAAATCGATATGAAAAAAGAAAGATAGAAAGAGAGAAAGAGAAAGACGAAAATGTGAAAAAATATTTTTAGATAAATCATCGTATATGAGGATACTTTCCATATATTCATAATTATTAGAGTAAATTACATTCTCCACAGAGCTCTCTCGTTATCTGTCAATTTCTCTCGGCAATTACTGAAATCGTATTGGCTCCATTGCTATAGCTAAAACAGACAATCGAATTTATCTACGAGTTATAAATATATCGACATTATTATTAAATCCATAAAAATCGATAATCTCGTGCTTTCACTTACGGATAATATAATATAATGCAATATCATTTTTTCCAAAATAATCTTTTTACCCTTATTTTTTATTTTTACTTCTATTTTCATTTTTTTTTCTTCTTTCTTTTCTCCTTTTTATGTTTTCCATGAAAAGGAAAAGACGATTGAAATTCCGAACGATTTAATATCGTCGTGCGCGATAGGCGAAAGAAGGAATTCGGTCGAGCAGCTTGCTACGAACCACTTTTTTCCCTTTTTTTTTTTATTTTACCATAGGTAAAAGGTTATAAGTCCTTGACGAGAGAGAAAGAAAGAAAGAGAGAGAGAGAAAACTTTACGACGATTTCTACGCAACTTTAGCCATTTTCTCACGTTTTACCTGTTGACGAACAGATTTAATTTTCAATAAAAATCTTTCGTCGTCTACTTTATATTTTCGAGTTTCAAGAAAAATGTTCTTTTTCTAAGAAAAAGCATTTTACTCTTTATAATATATATATTTTATACTTCGGTATCATACTCTATAGTATTTTTCATTTTAAAATATAATTCTTTATCGTTGACTAATTTTATTTATTTTTCTCTTGCTTATATTTCTTAATATGATTATAAATTATGTTTATGGAAATTTAATTATTTCACTGGAACATCGTATTAATCGTAACTTTAAACAGGCAAGTAAATACATAATACTCGCATTCTTCTTGAAAATAACAAGCTAATAGCACCAACCTCGTCATTCCAAGCAAATTCGTATAATGTACTAATGCTCGTACGAAAGTACAAAATACATAGTATACCGACTTTGTGACGAGAGAAAGAGAGAGAGAGAGAAAAAGTGTGTGTGTGTGTGTGTGTGTGTGAGAGAGAGAGAGAGATAAACAGAAGGTTTCCACTATGCTAGGAATGAGGACGAAAGCTACATAGAGGCAGATTCTGTGCCGGGAACTCGTTGTGAATTCCTCGTTAAATACCACATCTCACTCGGCATTTCCTACTTCCTGCTACTCGATCGCACGAATAAAATAGTAAGTGGTCAGTGGAAGCTAATAAAAAAGTAAAAGGTAACAAGAAGAAAGAAAGCAAGGAGGTGAGTCATTAGAAATTCACTGACGTGATAAGGAAAGTGGAGAAAAGCAGAAAGAAGTAGAACTAGAAGAAGAAGAAGAAGAAAAAATAGAATAAAAAAATAAAAAAATAAAAAAGAAGAAACGAGGGAGGAAAAAAGTGGGCGGGGGAGTTAAAGTGAAGCACGGTTCGTCGAGAACGAAATAGCGGAAGTTGTTGGACGCTGCCATGGCCCTTTACCATTTCTCTCTCTCTCTCTCTCTCTTTCGCTCTCGTTTTCTTCCTTTCTTTTCTCCCTTTCGCTCTCTAGTGCCAGAAGATGCAGTGTGCAATGCGGTAAGTAGGTAGGGTGGTTACGATGCAACGAGTGCAACCGTGTACAGCCGGCACAATCTACCGTTAGTGACGGCACTTACCCTGCGGTCTTGGTTCTCCTCGTTTTGCACTTTTGTATTTTCGTGCGCGGGCTCTACTCGCACGTTTGAATTCACTTCCATTTTGCGTGATACTGCAAGCACTGTTCCTGCTACCGCTTTTCTACTACTGCTACTGGTACTGCTACTGGTACTGCTACTGCTGCTGCAGTCGTAATTATTTCAAAGAGTTTAAAGAGAGAAAGAGAAAGAGAGGAAGGAAGACCTAAAGTCAACGAAAGCTTGGTCATTTTACTTTCCAAGTCCGCCAGTTTATTCAGCTGTGACTGGAAAATATGAGCTTGATTGTTGGTTAACGCTTACGTATTATAATTCACGTTAATTAACATTTTCTTTTTCTTCATTCCGTAAGCAGCTGTTATTTAAGGAATAATATTTACTCAATTATCTTTATCCTACCCCCACCTCAGAATTTTTTCTTACGGATACTTACTTAAAACTCGTTTGTACTTGCTAAGGAGGGGGTAATCTTCCAAATCGACTATTTTCTACAGGAAAATCGCTGTGAGGTACTGGTTTAAGTCATAAACTGCCAAATCTATTTGTTCTAATTCGATCCTGCCTAAGCTAAAATACGTTAGAGTGACAATAACGTAGTAACGTTTATACGGATTTCTTCTATCATGCTCGTTTAAATTGGGTCATGCTCGTACAAGAAGATTTCAACGTTACGACTGAGAGAGAGAGAGAGAGAGGTTCGATTAAATGTATAAAATGAAACGAAATTAAATCAAAGATGAAAAAATAAAAACAATAGTGATATAAAAAGATAATACACACACACACACACACACATTGGGAGAATATTTTAAATAATTATAACATATGAAAAGTTCGCAAAATCGATTTTAATTGGTCGCACACGTTATCGATTCAACGATATCTTTCCAACTATAGATTTAATTAAAATAACATAAAAAGTAATGAACAAAAGAGAGATATTCTCGTATAATTCTCCGAATACAATTCAGAGACTAGAACTTAATGCACCTAATCGATATGCTCGAGGAACGTCCGATTCAACAGCCTGATGGAATAGTATATGAACCGATAAGATATTTATTGTCAATAACCGTCGGCTAGAGATAATCGTAAACGTATTACGGATAATTTCGTATCTCGGTTAGGTTCAGAGAACCGTGAAGCTTTCGTCGTCGCTGTCCTCATCGTCATCCTCGTCGTCCTCGTCGTCATCGTCGTCGTCGTCGTCGTCGTCGCTTTATGGTTCCATTCTTGGTATAAAGGGAAAATTATCTTTGCTACGGTACTAGCATCAAAAGCGGATTTATCTGAATGGAGTGCTATATATAGGAAGGAGAGGAAGAGTTCGAGATAGAGAAAGACAGAAAGAGAGAGAAATAGAGAGATAGAGAGAGAGAGAGAGAGAGGAAGAAGATTCCTTCTCAAGGCTCACGATAGAGGAAAAGCCGCAAATCGTCTTTTTGTCGCGGGCAATCACGTCGAGATGGTGACTGAATATATAATATATATATATTTTATATTATATATATATATATATATATTTCCATATATGTACATGTCTATATATGTATCTTCTCTCTTGGTAAGGTAGGAGCTAATGCGACGAGGGATGATGGAATTTGCAAATCACCCTGCACTTCACTTTGCTTTCCCTTCCTCTTTCTTTCTCTCTCTCTCTCTTACTCTTACTCTTACTCTTACTCTTACTCTTACTCTTACTCTTACTCTTCCAACGTCCTCATGCCCTCATCTAAATCCTTATTCTCGTCCTCCTCATCTTTCATCGTACTTCAACCCTCTTCTGTGTCTCCCTCTTTCTCTCAACTTTTTTTTTTTATATTATTTCCTTCTTCTCTCGTCTAACTTTTAAGCAAGCCGCGTGGTTCACACTCGTTCATAAGACCACCCTTGTTAGCTTCGCTGGTTTTTAATAAAAAAATTTCAAGTGGCGTCTCCTTGCAGCATCCTTAAAAAGCATCGATCAGCGTATTCGTTGATACTCGACTAGATTTCCTTTACATTATTACGCATCATTGTTGCATAGTTTTACAACGACGACGAGGATGAGAAAGACGATGAGAGTTCGTTGACATGATTGTATTTAACAAAGTTCATATGACTGACTAGGAGAACATACCAAATTCAAACCTAGTTTTTGCTTAAAATGGCATGCAACTTATAGACCTTGACTAGTACATCATTGTGTTAAATTATTATACTCCTAATGGTCAATCGTTTTTAAGATATTTGCGATTAAAGTTTAAATAAATAGTTGCTCATGTATATGTACCCGTGTTTTGGTACGCTTAATATAAGCCGTCGGTAGTGAAGCTGGTAAGGGCCCAGACTCGGGCACGGACTCGTATTTTGGGGTCGTGCGTTCAAGTCCGTCCGTCCTTAATTTAATTTTTTTTTTTTTTATTTCTTTTTTTTTTTTCAATTTTTTCAATTTTTTTTTTCTATGTTTTTACAATATGTTATATTTTTTTTTATAAATGATATAATGTAAAATAATTTTATTGATGCATTTATTTTATAAAACGTATTTTTTATTATATGTTATTTACCTATAATTATTAATTATATTACTTATGCGTAATAAATAAGTTTCTTTTTTTTAATTTTTCGTAATGTTTGCAAATAAAAAAAAATTTGAAATGTTTTATAAAATAAATGCATCAAAAAAATTATTTTACATTATATCTATATATATAAAAATGAATTCGTGTATGTATGTCGCAAGTGAATTCAAAAACTATACACCCAATCGCCGTGAAAATTTTATGAGTTATTCATTATATTCCCGGACATATTTTTGTAAATTTTTTTTTTCATCAGAGCTACGGTTCGTGGTCCAGATCAAATTTTCCAAAAATTTCAACGTATCATTGTGTGAGTAATACACACGAACGTCAGAAACAAGTGAGCAGAGATCAAACGTATCATTGTGTTAGTAATTCATTGCGTCAGAAACAATTGAGCAGAGATCATGAAAGAGAGCGACCTCACACTGTTATTACTTCAATCATTAGAAACGAGACGAACGATACATATTGATTTACGTGGTTTGAATTACGATCCCCTTTACAATTACAGTAACACAAGGCTCCTATCTTTATTCTCACTAATTCGAAAGTGTGTAGCCTAAATTTTGTTTGTCTTCGCAGAGAGAAAAAAGGCAATGCAACGCATGCCTGGGCCACTAGTATAGTATATAGTATATATTGTATATTAGTATATATAGTATATAGTATATATATATAGTATATTAGTATACATAGTATATATAGTATATATAGTATATATAGTATATAGTATAAATAATAATTAATCGTTAATAATAAAAACAGGAGGTTTTTAGTCGGTAGGCATTCTGTACTAGGACCGATTTATCCAGGATAATTTCCTGGATAAGACGGAATCCTGGACAGACTGAATCCGACACTACCCCAGGAAATCGGGCCTGGGGTGTCTATGAAGATTTTCCTCCTGTCGTAAAAAAAAAAAAAAAAAAAAAACTGTATTGCTGATCACCACTTCAAACATTACCAGAGAACATTGAAGATTTCCCGAAGAATTTGGGGTAAGTAAAAAAATTAAATCGTGCCACCTTCTGTTATATCATATTTTCCTGATACAAAATTTGATTTATGGACACCCCGAAAATTTTTCTCGAAATTTAGATTTGTAACAGGATCACATGATGTGCGAGGAGGTGGTACGCAAAATTGTATTTTTGTTTTTAATTTTTTATCAAAAAAAGGTATTTCATTTAGGAAATTAAAGGGAAATGATAGGGTTGGCAAAGATAACACTTTTGATTTGTATTTTATGGTAAACATTTATTTTTTTTAGATCAGGTATACATTTTTGTAATATACATTGATATATACATTAATTTTTATACTTATTATATACAAAGCTAATTTATTTCAGTTAATATATACTTTATATATAGCGCATATAAATTGTATAATATATAGCATAATAAAATAGTATAATACAGTAGTACAAGTATAATATAGTAGTACTATAAAATAGTTAAAGTTCTTTTGAGCGAAAAATTTCGAAAGGTTGCGTCAGCGTTTTCTCAGCGAAAACTTGAGCTAGATTAAAAACAATGTTATCGTCAGATAGCCCAAGGTTTAGAGAAGATTTTGATATAACTAAGTCATGGTTTAGTCAAGGTTCAGTATGGGTTGCGTCAAGAAAAAGTAAAAAGTAGTTAAAGTTCTTTTGAGTGAAAAATGTTAAAAGGTTGCGTCAGCGTTTTCTCAGCGAAAACTTGAGCTAGATTAAAAGGAAAAGCATGGGCATATAGCTCAAGGTTCATAGAATATTTTGATATAACTTACTAATAGTTTCGTCAAGGTAAGTATGGGTTGCGTCAGGATGAAGTAAAGAATAGTTACAGTTCTTTTCAGTGAAAAATTTCAAAAGGTTGCATCAGCGTTTTCTCAGCGAAAACTTGAGCTAGATTAAAAAGAAAAGTGTGGGCAGATAGCCCAAGGTTCAGAGAATATTTTGATATAACTTACTAATAGTTTCGTCAAGGTAAGTATGGGTTGCGTCAAGATGA